>JACJUY010000727.1:40939-66148 GCA_014220935.1 Platorchestia sp. MABIK | reverse complement strand
AACTGACTGGCGGGAGAAACAAACTTGGGAACTTCCATCTCCAGATGCGCCCCCTCTCGCCCCTCTACCCGCTCAACTCACCGCGCGGGAATTTTTTCAAATAAGTAAGTTTCTCTGGCGCACCCTGTACTTAGATTGGTGCGCGATGAATAGTATTGCGATGTTTTTGCATTGTGTGGATGCATTTCTTGCTCCTAAAATTTCATTTCATTTGTATTGATTTACTCTATTCATATCCCAGTGACTATTAGAGGTAATGAAATTTACTTCAATGACCCCGGCTGGAACATGATGCCGAAAACTTGCGTATTCACCTATAAATGATTCTAAGCGAAGGTAAGTAATGTGAAATGCGTTGCAGAAATTCACTCGCTGTACATTGTAGCAAATTGCTGAAATTTCTCAGTTCTAAAAATTTTTCTATGCAGAATTATACTAGACTTTAAGCATTACTTGAGTGTAAAATTTACGTTGAGGAATTTTCGATCGCTTGCTGAACACAACAAACTTCGATCGCTACTGAATTATTTTCGTGAGCTCACTGTCATTTTGGCATCATCCAATCTGAGCAGTTTGAAATGGGGAATTCTCTCTCGGTACAAAAAAAAAACACACATACATTTGCATTGGGAAAATTATTTTAATGAACGCTTTTAGTTCTTCTTGAGCGTATTTTTTTATATAGATCCGTACATTTATTACTTGAAATTAAAATTGTTGCGAGCAATACAATTTGACCACCGACTAAACCTAAGCTGTTCAGGTGCAGTAAGCAGTCACATCTCTTGTAGGCGTGATGATGTATCCAAACTCCAATGAATAACAAGAAAAAACCTCTCACTAAAATTATAGCCTCTAAGAAATATCGAGCTTGAGTCAATGTTGAAGGGAAATTTTTGTTTTCGGTCTCATAACGACAAAGATGTGTTCCACATTCAGATGGAACTTATCTAGGTTACTCAAAACTCATTTTAGTTTTTTTCAGTTTTTCAAAAACTGAACATTTAGTTTTTTTTAACTTGACAAAAACAGCGAACATGATCTTTGTATTAGGTTCCCATAGCTAGGTTTCCATAAAGCGTATTAATTCCTCACGGGTACTAGTGAATAGCTTACTGCGTCCTTGTTGCAAAATTTCTATTTGAATTTCTTGGCTTCAAATTTCTCAGCAGTTTAATTTGCGCAGTGCAGGACTAAATTGTTTAGGCACTGTTTTAAATTGTTTATTGTCAGAGTTTAAAGCTAAGCTGAAATCTGTAATTTGACCAAGACAACACTAAATAATTTAGTGATTTAATTGAAAAAAAGTTTTTATCTCAGAATGTAATTCAAATGTGATAAGGTGCAATCGATTCCCACAAAATTATAGAAATTTCCAATCAGTTCAAATTTTTTGGCCTGCTTAACGATGAACTTAGTGAAGTTTTATTTACAGATAGAATGAACGACCTACGAAAACAATAGAAAAATGAACTATGAGTAGCGAATCGCAAGAACGCCTTAGTTTTATTTTCGTGTTATTTACAAAATCACGTATCTGATAGTTAAATTCAGGGTTCTGAAAAATAAATTTGATTAGTTATTCTACGCTCGGTTTTTTCATTTTATTTACGTCATAACGACCCTTGGCTACTCAGACAAATCAGACTACGTTGTAGAGGACTCGCGAGAGCTTCTGCGGTATTCTCAACACCAGATGCATGTTTTCATCAGTATTTTTGTGTTGTTCTACAACATGTCGTGCACTAGAGCAGTAGTGAAACAGGAAGTAATCGGAGGCAGAAAATTTGAAATAGTGAGTAACTCATTAGCGATGCATTGTGCCTTAAACGGATATGCCTGTATGTTGTTCATGGATTCAAGCTTTACGGTCTCTGAGAAATGGTATTATTGCTCACAGACAGTAAGACAATTAAACTAGAATATTAAAGGTAGTTTTTACTTCTATTTAATTCTTCCCATGTTTTGTGGTCATACTTCCCAGCCATACACTGCTCTGAGTTAGTGAATGTCCTCTGATTTACGGACAAAATTTGACTTAAGCATTTGTAAGTGTTTCTAATTCATACGCATGGATATTCTTCTCAGTAGATCTGAGGCAAACATAGCAAGAAGGCATGACCTTAGCATCGAAATCTTTGAATTAAATTAAATTCACTTCAGTTCATGAAGAACAAAAACGAAATGAATTTGCGAGACGTGCTCAGATTAAATTTACCTACATTCGGCATGGTCACCACGAATCTAAGCAGAGAGTTTGTAAAACAGCTAATCACTGAGTAAGACAGTGGATCACCCGCGTAGAAATAGCGTACACTTGTTTTGAAGTGCAACAAATTGCTTAAAGCACGAGAACATGAATTATTTTGGACTCAGGGAAGGGTAGCAAGATTTGCTGACTCTAAAAAGGGCCTAAGGGAGACTGTCATAATGAAAATAGTCAGACCGCCAATTGGGGAGACTAAAAATTGGGAAATTGAACTGTCATAATGGGAACAATAAGGCCGAAAATGGCCTAACTAACAAAGAGGTAACACGACAGGCTATGAACATGTCATAGAGTTTTTCATACTATATTGCGCATAAAATGCATCTAAATTGATTTGATCATAGCGAAATATTCTCAATAATTAGCAGACAACAGAGTCATCTTACTCAAATCTGGTGGAAGCGCGCACTGTGCTTACATTTATCTTCTTTCTATGGTCTGGAGGTTATGTTCAGCACTTACCTAAAAGTAATTTGACTTCGTGAAGTAAATAAGAGCATAAAATATAATTTAAGCAGCATTGGAGCTATTTCACTCCATAAGCAAGTTCAGGTGCACCGACACGATCGCAAACTTTTTAGGACCCTTTGGCCTATCGGAAGAGTTGCACGCTTGCTCTAAACGGGTGCTTCGTTAAAAGTTGCTAATGGACTCCGATTGAAGGCCACCAAATGCCAGCCTTGGCAACTTTTACTCGGCTGCACCACCAGAAAGGCTGCGTGAATGCCGATCAGGATATGAGGGCTCATCGAGCCTTTCAGGTGAGCAAATGATCGGCCAAGTGCCGTCGCGTGTTCCTCCCGAGTGTTGGACGTGAGCTGATGTACGCAGCGGGAGCGAGTTGAGGCAATTAATTCAACGTCATTTTTTTCATTAGGTCTCTGACTGCGAATATGGTCACCGTCAACATGGCCATTAGATATTTAATGCAATTCTTTGCATTTAGTTTACGTTCATTTTGCCTTGATCGTATCAAAAGGCTTTACCGGACGAATTTGGTTACCATTTACGGAGCTTTTGAAGAAGTATCTCAATTTGTTTCTAATGTACGATTAATTTATAATGATATTTTTTGTTGAAATTTTATTGTTTGAAGCCTTGAAAACCAACCAGATGGTCATTGAGTATTTTATATGATTTCAATTATCAAAAATTTTCCTTTCGTCGTTCTACATCATACTCAAAACACGCTCCCAATACAGGTAGAAATAATATTTTTATTCACCACTCCAGGCTTTGTTTTTTTTCCAACAATGTTTGCTTGAAGCTACGCAGGTAATGTTGCTGTGCTGTGAGTGAATAAACATGTATATGACGGAAATAAAGATGTGAATATGACTTTAATATAGCTACTTAACTCAAAACAATATGTTTTCGGACAGGGCTCTCTTTGGCAAAACAACGCAAAACATTTCCAACGCAAAAACATTTCCAAAGAGCCTGTCTACGACTTTCGTTTATGTATTTTCGTATTTTGTCAGCGTCTTAAATGATTTTGGTACATTGCTGCGGAATACGCCATACTTAGAATGATTCCGAATAACATGATTATAACCACTTCTGTTTTTTGTCAGATTTTTTACGAATCAGAAGCCTCGCCGCTGGCTTAGCATAAATTTATTGAAATCTATGCATTAAGACGAGAGCGCAGCTTGAATGCCAAATTCCGTAACTCTGAGTTATAGAGGCTTGAGCTGAGAACTGCATGAATAGGTTCGAATCTCTTGTAATGGTACGATGTTCAAATGTGTTTCTGCAATGAGATTGAATGGACAACCTTGGCACTCCTCTAAAATATTATCGAGTAGGAAATGCAATCCCTCCTTTGTATGTAGGTGAGAAGAATGAGGCTTGCAAACAATTATTCAAAAATTCCAAAGGGCGAGTAACAAGATATTTTGGTGGTTTCTATCACATAGCTTAGCACCCAGTGAATGATTCTACAAACATGGTTCTGACGAGCAGCTCACGTGAAGACATTGGAGAATGGTGAGTTACTCTTTGTTTTCAGATTACTGGAGAATGCTGAGAATACACGTGTTCAAAATGCATCTGTGTACGCACTCATGAATTACTTGGAGGAGGGGACAGATGAAGCGATGAATCCAGCCAGAGCTGGAATTCTCATCACTGCGCTCAATTTGAGCGTGAGCAGCAGTTGTGCTTTGTGCCCTCTTGCTCGTAATCATAGCTCCCTCCCTGCATGTACCGCAACATAATCGCCAACGCTGGACGCACTCTTGGTAGCAAAACGAACTTTGTCTTACAAGTGCACCGTAATGGCGTAGATGATGTCTTGAATAGATGAGAAAATAACTTTTGAACCTGAAATGTGTCTACCTACACGATTTTTCGTATCTATTTAGTAGTTTTCACGATAATTGTTCGAGTTTATCATACCAAGAATATTTGTTCATGTTGTAAATAGAGTGAAATTTTTAAAGCATCATCCACGATTAAAGCAAATCATTTGTTAATTTATTTATATGCAATGACGAGTAGTCCCTTGCTTTAATCTATCAAGTTCATGAGAAATTGATGACAAGGAATTTTTAGAGGCATGATTTCCTATTGTTTGTACGTTTGGGGGAAAAAACCTGGTTTCTCCTTTGATTGACTTACAATGGTCATCTAATTTCATCTTGTTACATCTAATCATCAAATTATGAACGTTCTGCATCTAATAACGATCAAATCTCGATAAACGTTCCATCCTTTACAAGTCACATAAGTAGTCTCCAACTATTACATATTGAATGTCCAAAAGAACTTCATTATAATCAAAATTTAAAAACACTGTTCATTTAGAATTCATAATAGGAAACTGCATAGAACGCTCATTTGGAGCGTTGAAGGTATCTCGTTATTTGTGGAAAAATTTTAGTCTTGAAAAAGTCATCTGAATCATTCCTTTTTTGAACCATCTAATGGTAAGTTCAAACTCAGAACGAAGCAACACATTCCTCCCAAATCCATTCTTTATCTCGCGTCTGTTTAGTCGAGGATTGCAATCAGCATTTTATTGCAGACTTCATATTTCATCAGCATACGCGAATTGATGCAAAATACCCGGAGCCCAGAAACGTGTCTTCCAGCGGAGTTTTGACGGAGCATCAAACCACTGCCTCCGGATATTCACGGAGATCAAACATTGAGGGCCAGTGTTTTGCAAGCTCTCGCCTCCGAGCTGTAGCTCATACAATCCTTTTCTGTGCATTGTGTGCTCAACTCAACGAGGGAATCCCATGTGCTCTTTAAGACGGAAGTTCTACGAACACTCTCGCGAGCCTTGAAAGAAGAGGAATGCAGTCTAACCTGCATTAATTTGAAGTTGAGAGTACCTTCTTCTGTGAACTTAACATAGTAGTAAGTTGAAAAGCATTTCCAGAATTTTCGTTTGATTCTTTTCAGTAGTATTAGCCATACTTTTTGAGATTATCGTCGCGACTGTGATAATTATATAGCAATACAAATCAAATTGTATGTTGTAACTGCTATTAAGTAACTTTTTCAAAATTGTGTAGTTGGTAAGGGCTCGAGAGTTCGACCTCCAGCTTACGAAATTTTGCAACGCTCATAACTGATTTAAAAATGACAATCTGTGTTTATTTCCTTTCAAAAAACGTTGGAGAAATCCTTTACATCGAATAAAAGCGGAACAAAATTGGGGGATCGAAATTCTATCACAATCCATAATCAATGCGAATGACAACTCAAAAATAATTTTATATATGTCTTTATCTATGAGATTTAAGGTTTAATTCCTAGATATCCATTGTTTTTTTTAAATTTTTGCTTCTCTTCAACTTTGGCAAGTTCAATTCATCTTTCACTACTGCTCGCCTATAGAAACGTCTGGCAAGCTCTAGTGAATCTCACATTGTAAATGAGACCAAACATTTTAAATCACGATATTGCATATGGACTAGAGGGCACGAGATGAAAGTCAGACACACGACTGAAAAACGGAGGAGGAAATTTTCCAGAAGACATTTTGTTCATTCATTATAGGTTGAAGCTGTTATTTTTTTTAAGTTTCATATGCGAAAATGAGATTCGATATATGATAAGTTTGTTGGTAAGGTCTAGGCTTCAACGTAAGTTGATGTCAAGTAGAGTTTCTGGCATTGTAGACTTTGCAAGTAATACATGAATGGATGCCTAAACAAAATTATACTATACTGTTTTTTCGCTTGTCAAATCTACTGATAGATAATGGAAAAAGTTACACAGAAGACTGAAAATCAAAGAATTCATTACGAATTTGACAGGAAATAGTTATTCCAGTTCTGAAGTTCTGTTTATTTATCTTGTTATGCCAATTTTTCAAAACAGTGTTTTCCTTCAGTAAAGCAGGCACTGAAATCTATCGTGCGACAGAGCCCCTATTTGAATATTTTAATTCAAAAAGTGAGTCCCCTAAATAAATGCAGAACTTTTGGGTGCGAAGTTGAAGTGATTGCTAATTTTCAGCCAACATAAAATGTAGTAAAACCAAAGACTGAAGCAGTAACAATATTGAACCCATGTTCGTTAGATTTTGTTTAAATTCAAATTACTTTTCATTCTTTTACTAGACCGACTAATCAGACGCAAAAATATGAGAACATGACACGCGAGTTGCGAATGCGGGTTTAATGTCCTCTAAACAATTGGTACCGCGTATTCACTGGTTTTGTGGAGCTCGGTCCAGTAAGGTTCTTTTAGCCAACATTGCGCCAATAGTTCTGGTTTGAGCGAAGATCGATTGCATTCATAATAGAAATTATTAGTGACGTAAAGACTACATAAGCGTTACAGCAGTATGTGCTAACCGGAATGTACAAAATGTCAATTGTGGGCACTACTGTATAGCCGCCCGATCGTTCGTTTTCGATTAGTGGAGATGACTGTCAGAATCACAGAGTGACATGCACAGGCATGAAGCAGCACTACTGCTGTGAAAACGAACATGATGTTTATATCGCTGCATTGTTATCACTGCAGCACTCAACTGTTGTAGCACTGCAATTATCGCGACATTATTATTTTTAAAACAGCTCTTTATTGCTGCAGTGCTGCACCGATTTTTCGTGATGCATTTACCGATCATAATGCGTTTATCAGTCGTTGTCTTCAGATTGGCAATGCTTAGATTTCAAATGACAGGAAATATGAGGTAAATGTAGAAGTAATATTAAATAATGTGTAGTATTATTAATTACTTTAAATGAATTAATAATAATCATCACTTTCGCATATGTGTGATAGGCAAATTTCATTAGTGTATTTCCGAGCAGTTCAATTTTTTCTTAGAAATCGAATCTGAAATCGAATCTGGCATCTATCTTCTTCCAATGTCTCTAATAAATCTGCACAAATTTAGTCATATCCATTGTCTTACCTATAATCCATCTTACCCCACCTGGGATTTCCATGCATTTTGCGAATTACAAAATTATGGTAACAACTGAGAACATTCTTGCATTTTTGCTGGTAGAACATTTCGCAAATCTTTCTGCAAGAAAGTTTTTTTTCTCTAACTATGTTTATGTACGCTTTCATAAATTTGTATGTAAACCATATCGTAACATTTTGCCAAACATGGATAAGAATAAACCCATCAAAAAATTCAAATACTTGTCTGTGGCTTTCTTAAAATATTGTATTTAAAGTAGCACTCTTAGTTTCAAACATGCAATTAATATTCGTTTGCGGCCTTTAAGTCTTTATTAGTGGAAAGATAACTAAAATATTCTATTTTTAGGTTACATTTCACAATATGATGGTAAAATATTTTTCCGAGGTTTGATCAGCACATCGGACAGAATCAGAGTCCAATGTTCGACTTCAGACTTCGAGGCGTTAGGTTGTACAGTGATGTCGATTTTACATCGTGTCAATTGCTTATGGGGGAAATGATTGAACAGAAGGAAATGCTGTAGCTGTTCCCTCAGTGCTGTTTAAAATGCACAACGTACTTCAAGAAGTTACAATCAAATGTCCAAACAACTCTCTTGATTGTGGAAAAAATGTGACGTAGCACCTACTCCATTAATATACCTGTTCATTTTTCTATCCAAGAACAGTTCACTAAATCAATAGGCTGTTCATTTTCGAAGCCTATGAGCATCAAAATCCGTCAATAATTTTTCAGTGGGAACGCTCATTCAGACATACTCTTTCAATGAACGTTTTTGTGGACGTAGTGGCATTTATAGTCAATGGCGTAAACTACAAGACGATATTTCTTCGATCCACAATCCAATCAAATGTATCTACCAACTCAAATCCGAAAGCAGAGCAACTCCGAAGCTGTTATTAATTAGAGGTTTTCCTGCGATGAAAGCTGAGTTAAAATCAATCCCCTAGTTAATCGCTTTAACTGAGGAAGTTGGATTGCGCAGCCACTGAAACTTGGGAAACTTCATCAGCAACCTCTTAAAACTTGAAGAGCTCACCATTGTGGCTTAATCACGGCAGGTCGGAGCTCTCGACGCCGCCAGTCAGACAGTGGAATCGGCAAGTTGGCAACTACTCAATATTGATGAGAGTATAAATTATTTTCTGTATGGAGTTGTGTAGATCCAAGTTGGGTGCAGAATCAGGGTACTTGTGAGGAATTATCTGTTTGTTTAAAAACAAGCATTCAACTTCAGCACGTTTGTTGCTGGAGATCAAGGATATTTTAAAATTTAAAAAAGAAAAAAGAAACATGACTTCCTATAAAACTGCGACAATACAAACACCACTGATGAGTTACCTAAAGATATAGGGATGGTGTTTAAAAATGAGAGTGATGTTTGGTGGCTATTTTTGTCCCACAAAGTCGGATTTTTAGGTTTGTTTATTAACTCTCTCTAGCGAATATTTACCTGGTATTGAAATTCCAAATTTTTTGCTTAGGTAATGCGAGACATATGATGAATTGGTTGATGACTAATGTGAGAAATTTTTAAAAATCAATCGAACTTCAATAGAGTACCCTGAAGACAATTCAAGCATGCGAAATGCTACTTAAAATTGAAACACTTCAAAGTTCTGGTAATTTTTTGGGCAATAATAGAATCAATTTAAATGAAACCTGCTACCGAAAACTGTCGCTTCTCGATTATTATCTTAACATTTTTAAACTGGGTGTGAAATACTGCGCTGATCTCCGTAAGAGAGAAATATTCTAAATGACCATGATTTTTTGGAATTGTATTCAAAATGAGTAACTGCAACGCCATCTGCGAGAAATTCATACTGCTTTTTCACATTTTCTTTACTGAAGAAAACAGTGTGGAACTTAGACGTTGGAAGAGCTCATGAGTGTCCTTTCTCAAAAATTTAAGGATTTAAAGCCATCCTTTATTATTCGGGAGGCAGAAGTGAAAATTCATATTGAGAAGCATCAAACCTCAGGTTTATGCACGCATTTAAATAAATGTTTTCCAAGCCACAACGATTGTAACTCAAATTGTGAAACCATGCAACAGAGTTAAAAATACTCAAAATAATATCACAATAGTACAAACCTGACAAAGCAAACTCTCAAGAGACTTCTACATTATTATAATTGACCTACGATAGCAGTAAAACTGGTCAGTAAAGTCAATTCTTAACCCTATAATGCAACTAAAATATAATGCCGCGGATTAAACGTACAAAACCACTGCGTATTGAACTTATAATTAATCGTAATGAGTTGCACATCTTCATTCCATAGCAAATATTGCATTTGATGAATGATTAAGCGATGTATTTTCTAAATGTATAAAATGAAGTATTTTCGTGTAAATATCAATATCGTACACACATCTATTTAGGGAAAGTAAATGTACTCACAAACGATCCTTTCATTTAATCGCTTGTCAAATTGTGTTAAGCAAAGGAAGCTATTCAAACTAGCTCTTCTTCTGAGGCTTAAATTATTACAGAGTTGAATCTTGCCCTGGAATGGCGTTTCGGGTCTGAAAGTCGCTCGGAATCCCAGTCAAACTTTTTTGCCGAGTTATCTATGACTTCAGCCGCCCAAGTATAGTTTTTGCACTGGGCAGCTAAAATCATAGATACCTCAGTCAAAAAGTTAAACAGGAATGTACAAGTCCATGATGCCTGAATTGTTGGAAAGCTTTCATTAAGGTAAGGTATCAATAAGCATCGGCATGGATTAACTTCATGAGCAGTATCGAGCACTGACAAAAGAGTGAGAGAGTTAAAACTCCAAACTTTCCCTAAGAATTCGCCACCAATACAAAAGCGGCAGTACAAATAATACTCAAGGAAATCTGTGCATTTAGTAATCATACGTCCACGGATTGGTCGAACTAGTTTATGGTTTTGTCTCTATTGAACATTGTTTCTGGACAGCATACTCGTATATACTGAGTGTCCCAGGAACGTATATGATCGAATCAGGTATATTGTCAGAGTTGCATTTGTCCGAGGTGAAAATTTAATTCCAGAAACCAAGTGAGCATTTGCATAACTTCTATGATAATTTCAGATAAGTTATTGCGGGGAGAACAAACATGAATGGATCGAATATATTTCTTTGACGTAGGAGTTCCAATAGAAACATATTTTTTCAAGTAATTAGGCCTCGATTGGTTTACAATAAAGGCAGCTAACATTTATGACGTGAAGCTTTAATTACAGGAAAATTTCCGTTATGAATTTTTCGATCGCAACATGGATTACTTGAAAGCTCACTAAACTATAAAGGAATCTAAAGTTTGAATATACATAAAATTTTCTTCAAAAACTTGCAAAACAGATGGTATGGAAAACTCAGAGAATAGCGAAAAACACTATCAGGTACATATTTTTTGTTTAAAATTCCACAAAAAATTTCCGCTCCATAATGCAGGTATACGTTCCTACTGTTTGAGTTGTGCATACCAATACTTTTGAAGAAGAACGGGACAGTCTCAGTTTTGATTAGAGGAGTTCTTTGGCGATGGTCTATTCAGAATTTCATCCCAACCAAGGGCACTTTTAAAGAAGTCCTTTGAGGAGATCGTATCGAAACTTTTAAAAAGAGAAATGCGTCACGAATGGACGTTCGCAAACTGGGAGCGTACAATTTTTTGTTTTTCACAATACGAGCGCCACGTTGAGCACATTATTTTTAATCTAAGATCTTCGCAACAGATACGGCATTCTGTCTACACAAGTACACACTCACACAAAGATATATATATATATGCATATTTATGTGTATGCATTTATTATTAATACGTTTTACTTCTCCGAGAAAAATTACCCGCCTGTTAGAAAGAATTTAAAATTACTCATAACCCATTCGAAACAAACAAAATGCAATCAATATCTTGGGGTTATTGCCATTTTTTGGTGAGTTTGACGGCATTGTCAACAACGTTTTGGCTGTGGACTTCGATTAAAAATGAGAGTTAAAGATGAGATTTTTAGAAGATGTTTTGCTTATTTCTGACGGTTGAAATAGTCTATGCTATCACAAACGTATTTACTAAACTTCTTCTCTGACAAAAAAAGACAACTTCTAACTGTATGATTGGAAGTAAATCTCCCGTGTGTTCCTATAAGTTGCACGTGTGATTTGTAAAATTTGGATTTGCTATTTAAGAACGCCATTGGAGGAATTCAAACAAACCCCAAAATCAAACATGCATCCACACACGTTGAAATCTTGACATTTTTATCGTAAGACTATCAACTTGTATTAACGAGCAGTAAACTAGCCCTGAATACAAAGTGGCAGGAGCAAATTGTAAAAACCGCGCAGGCAGAAGTGTCGGGACATATGCACCTGCCAGTTGCGGGCCAACAGGGAAGACTAGCCAAGTAAGTGAAGGCTGAAACACCGTAGGCAAGCAGGTCACGTAGCCACCGCTAGGAGGCCGTAAAGTGGCATCCGGCCTATCGGAAGTAGAGCGCCTTCCAGGTTACAGTTTGACTTCGAGACGCTTCTGCGCCACTCGATCGGGTCACTTACTCTGATCACTTTTATTGCTAGAAAGTGGGGAGTGAACGCTTGCTTTCATTTACATCTCTGGTGCACTTAAATGGGGTCTCGGACATGCGTCTCTGCGGTAATGCGTTAGTTTTGCGTTTGTGAAATTGTAAAAATTGTTTGTGCATAACGCAGAGTGCAGTGTTGGTTCATATATTCGTTTAGCTATTTCTCGTGACAGGGAAAATTTTTCAGTTTTTTAAAAGATTTATATCTATGCACATTTATTAACTTGAAGCGTTGGTCACTGGTACGTTTGTATTTACTGTAATCTAGTAAGTATGAATTTAAAAGCATGAAACAGTACTTTTTCAGTAACTATCTAAAAGCAACCGCCATCTCCATGGGGAAAAGCTTTTTATTTTCATTTTAGTTGTTGCTGAGAATAGTAAACTTTAAGGGTTTCGATAGCATACTTCAAATTTATAGTTTGAGGAAATCATTCGCTTTTGTTATATTTTCCGTAGTCTCTCTGTGAATCGAAAAGTAACAGAAATAATTGCACTGGGCAAAAAATAAAAAAATACACATGATTTGCCTATTTTTGGGCTTTCCGTTTCCACTTCTCTGCTTTCCTACTTCGAATGTCATGTTCTTTTAATCGAAGAAACATATTCGACGAATAAGAAATTTTTGATCAGCTTTCTATTTCTCTTGATCACAACTCTTCTGAAACGCTCACCTGTGTTGGACAATGCAAATCATGCGTTGTATTGAAAGGTTTTGTTCTGAAATGAACGTCTCTCAACCAGTTTTGGCATTTCGGAGCTCAAAGTAAGTTACGTTTTGTGCTTACCGATATTAATTGAGAATGCGAAATGGTATCGTAAAACGCTGCTGAATTTATTTATCCTACGCCGGCAATTAGTCGTCTAATATTTCGTCGACTTTGAATAATGTAATTTGATCAATTTAGTAATGCAATCAACAATCGGATGATCCCTGATGAATGAATTCATGTCTTTGCTTTTCCCAATTTCTTGGCACAACTTTGATTTCGTTGAACTTATTTGACATGCACTTGTTCTCAGAAAAAAAGTGATGGAAGAAAATCAAAGGAAAGTGCACTCCGATGAACTTCATTGCTCCCTACCCACGCCTCTACTGCTGAGTATTGGCGCAGCGGATCAGACATACCAAGTATTACTAGGTATGAATAGTAACATATTATTCCTCGAGTTTTCATGTTCAATAGGGCTTTTCAGAATACAATTTCTCATTTCAAGACACTTAGATTTTGTCACTTACAAGCTAGATGTATTTTTAAATTCTCATTCTAGAATCACTTTCCTCTCATTTTAGGTGCTCTGAAAGCATATTAATGCTGAAAAGAATTTGAATCTAGCCCTACAGAAAACAAAACAAATAAGAGAAACATCATTTATGCCCTTGCACGAAAAATACAACACATTCATTTTTTTCAGTGTCTCTTGCCGTGACTGAAAAAAATCGGAGTGAGACCATTTCAGGTTTCTCGCCTCACACAAGATAGATTCTGCAGCCCTTGGAATGCAAGGCAGAGAAATCAATTTGCAGTGGCCGAGCGTTATCGGAATAAATGGCAGCTCTTTCCAGAACCCGTCTCCCGACATAAATATTACATTGGGGGATGTTCCCTAAGTTTTCTGGTCCACGCTCTTCCGTACTTGAATAAACGTCCTGCCCATCCAGTTCGCCGACAGCCAAGACGATAACTTTGCCAACTTCATAATGTTCCTGAAAAACTATCATAACTTGTTTCATTTTACAATGAGCTCCAGTTCTTTTAGATCACGTAAAAGGATTTCAAGATATTGTTTCATGGGTATTCAAGAATTTAGAGAGATAGCGAGTGATGTTGAAATTGTATTGAAAAAGTAAAAACTACAAATGTTTTAAAACGCAGCCGCCAACATCAGGATTCTGAAGTGCATCGCTGAAATTTTGAAACATGAGCTTTCATTTAAGTGCGGTAGTTAAGCATGATGGGGCAAACCACCCAAAAGATATGTCGTATTTTGCGTGCAGAGAAAATCAAGGATTGGAATCACTCTAACATGCAAAGGCAAATGCACTTGCATGACATTGCTGTACAACTTTTAAAGAAAATTTAAGATCATAGGGTGATTACTTGTACACAATAAAGCGGGTTCAATGAAACAATATAAAGTAGGCGTACTTCTAACATTTATTTTTCATAAATTTTGACGAATAAAATGTCATAAAACCGAATTGAAAGGGGATATTAAGTTTTGCTATCGAAACTATCACAGCTTTCTGGAAAGACAATCGATGAAAAAATTATCAATTTGCAATAAATTACAAAGCACTGTACTACTGTAGGAAAACTTTGGCATACACATTGTAAATTTTGAGTTGCGGTCAGTGCTCTGAATTCCGTACCCTCGTCGAAAAACAAATGGTTTTGATTTCATCGACAGTACTCTGAATACTCTGAATACGCATGACAGAGAATATGACTAAGTTATGAATATGACATATTCGATGGGAATTATTTAGATGAGAGGGCTGAAGCACACATACCTAACTTCCAAAATCTTGCCCACAAGTCAAAATTAATGAATATCTATTGGTTTCAAATCATCGAGCTCAAAATAAAACGCTTTCAAAATCGTTTCCAGTTTTTTGTGTTCAAAATTGTGCGGAGAATTTTCCTTTATGTTGTACGTGTTTTTACGATAGCGATCTGCTTCTACGAGGAAAGCCAGGTTGAAATTTTTCATGATGGTATAATTCACTAATATAATGCCTAGTAACAAGCAAGGAATAAGGAATGTTTTATCGCAGTTAGATTCACAACCACTGACTGCAAGTAAAAAGCGCGAACACGAAATCTATTACGAAAGTAAGATTTTCTCAGATTGAGAACTAGCAACAAACACGAAGAAGGAACGTATCCTAGTACTAATATTTTGTAAAAGAGAGATCTAGCAACCATTGCTAACAAGAAACTGATCATTTTAGGGAGATTTTCTTTTACTAAAACTTAGTAAAATATGCAAAAAATAAAACTATTATGGAAGTAAGATTTGTTAATATTTAGACCTAGCAACAAATGCAAAACAAAAAAATCTTTCGAAGTAGCAAATTTCTTAACACCAATTTCGAAAAGCATGTGTGGGACGAAAAAATGTTCATTTCGCAAGATATATTGATATTGAGAATTATCAATAGTTTGCTCTCGATTTTAATGAGTGCAATTTCTCTCGTAAAAAAAGATATCAGAATTTGGATAATTTCTACTAAAAATGTCGTCATTGAAGCAAGAGGATAAAAATAATTGAGAACAGTCATACTATTTTGAACACTGAGAGGTTGACTAATCCATCCACGCTGAGAAATGGCATCCGAAGCGAATCGGAGAAATATGCTCGTATTTACCTCAACAATATTTTATTCCAAGTGAGTAGATAACACAGCGTTTTATAGTAAATTTTCCCTCGATAAATTCGCTCCACAAGTTCTTAGCCTCCTGAATTATGTTTAAGGCCTTGCATTGAAAATATCTGTTACCCAAAATTTGAAATATTATTGAACCGATTAATTTTAATTTTCCTCATTGACTTTTGTAAAACTCAATTGACGTTTTTCTTATCTGTTGCGGACCTGAGAAAAAAATCATTATGAGCGTCCTTCGTCGTGTTTGCCTGTCGCATCTACACGCAATTAAAGGTTTAATTTAGCATTACAAAATTCACTCATATCTGCCTTCATTTGAATAATACCGTCTCTACTGTTCGCAATTATTACCTACTGCAGATTTTCAGGAGGTTTGCGCAAATTGTCAGGTTTACGAAAAATAAAATAAATATGATTTTTCGGGGTGTCAATTAAAAAGCAATCAACACCTCATACTTAAATTCGAGCATAATTATTTCAGTATTTTTCAATTAATTCTTCGCTGTGTGTACGCCTTATGTACGAACTCAACCAATACAATCTTCCGATAACAGTTTTAGCATTGCCGTTGTAGGTTAGACATTAACTCCTGGCGTTACTTTCGCCGCGCGTACGTTCACAACTTCTGGTTTACAAATCTTCCTTCATTTAAAGGATGGTATTTTCTGCGTCCCAGGGCGCATTTGAGAGCAAGGGCTGCGCGGAGCAGCAGTCTCGTATGTACTCATAAGAAAGAGAAGAACTGAGCCGCCTCCAGGCAGCGCAGCTAAACAAAGGTGATCTCAGCACGGAATAAGAAGAAAAACATTTGAGGCAGCCTGATCCCACCGCGTATTGTTCTTTCTAAAGTAATCACGGCGACTTGGACATCGGAAATTCCACCCTAGAAGTTTCGAGGCGACTGTACTAGGTTTTTGTTACCGAGCAACCGGGGAATAGTTGTTCTTACAAAGTTGCTGAGGCGAATACGTGCTGTTTTCTTTGTTCAAATGGTCATTTAAAAGTAAAAGCAAAAGATGTATCTCCCTACCAGACTTTTCGAAAGGACAACTTAGAGAGTCTTATAGGATTCGCATTTGCTCCCGTATACGAAGGAGTGCTTTCATATTACAACTTTCATGTTGAATATTTTAAATCCTCCTGAGAATTTTATCATACGGGAAAAACTTTAGCTAGGGAAAAACACGTTAAGTGGGAAAAATTTCAAACATTTGCTCGGCACATTAAAAGATTGCTCATTGAGTTTTAAACGATGTAAGTAACTTGGCAGATTCGGTAAAGGGTAAACTTTCTTACAGGCTAATTCACTGAACTCGAATCGATGATGATGTTGGTAGAAAGGGATGTAGAGTGCATAGCCCGAGGAGGGCATCCTGGTCGTGATACTTTTTAAGGACGAATAAGATTATTCATGACACTTCGGTGAAACATTTGTTATGCGATGCAAAAATAGACCTACAATATTACTCCATTTAAATACAATTTTACTCAGTAGATTTTGAAACCACTTTTTTTTCGGTAGTTTTTGAAAGACAATAATCAAGGGCGATATATGTTTGAAGTGTGCGATCAATCTGCCCTAGTGAATTTTTCAATGAGTACAAAGTTATGAAAGATGTGTAAAAACTTTGCCAATTCTATTATCATTTTCAAATTCAGACGACTTAAGCATTTTCTCCAATCCGTAACCTCAGACATTAAATATCCATGTGGTTCAAATGCAGCTAATTTTTGCAAGCAACTGCTCGAAATTTGGAAGGAACCTTCTTGTTTTCGAAAGGTTAATTTGGCTGTGATCAACATGCTTGGGATTTCAGCAATTTTCTTCATGAGATTAAATTCGACTGCATCTCCTCGAGTTTCAGAAAAGTGTAACTTAAGTCACCAAGTTACGTGATAAAAAATATGTCTTTCGATATTTTATGTAATATTTTCATATGATTGTTTGAGTAATTTTTTCCGAAATTGAGATTGTTTTCAATTTTCTTTCGATTAAATATACGAATGAAATGAAATAGTGTCTAGCTTTCATAAATCTCAATCACCACAATATTATCCCGTTGTGGCAATGCCATCAATACCTTCATTACGATATTCAATCATTGTAAATTGACTACAGCGCCAAATTTATTGGGTCTTACATTAAATTAAATTAGTTTATAAGGAATAAAAAGTGAAAACACTCAGAATTATTTGAAAAATCAATAAATTTTTTCCCTCCTCGGCGCACAAATCCTACTCAGGCTGGAAGGCGCCACACAAAGATTCCAAGTATTTGAAGGCCAACGAAACCCATCCCAAGAATATTCGCTATGTAACGAGAAGCATTTGAAGCCGAACGTAGCAACAAATTGCTTCGAACTGCTAGCCATCAGAATGACTTTCCAGACAAGGGGCGTTTGACCTAAAATCTATTGAAAAATCATCATAGAATTCGTTCATTTTAATTTACCAATCACATGAATTACAAATATCTAGAGGAATAAATAACAACTTGGGCCCATAAGGAAGTGTTCGTATGCCCTGATCTTCTCTTTCCGGAACTCTTCTCAATGAACTAGTCAGTTCGAATGAGTGCTCCCAGGGCAAGCACAGGGAGAGTGCATCTCGAATACTCTCTAGCAAACGAAACCAATCAAAGACAACTTAAACACTATCCTGAGTGATTCAGACCAAACTGGCAGATTAATTTCTATCACCGACTGAATTTTTTAAAAATTTGATATTCGTGAAAATTTTTGCGTAGAAAGTGTGTGATGCTGCACATCTAAATAACGTAATGATGGATAACAAGATAGGCCATGTTCACTGTATTTTAATCTTCGCACTCTTGCCGCCCAGTCTTTATTCTTTTTAAAAAATGATAGTATTGTGTCATTTGTGGTAACGGTTGTGATAACATTTCAAACTTAAAATTTCACAGAGTCCATGAAGCCTTCTCGAACCATTACAAATTTTAGCTAAAAGACTTCCAGCAGACGCTATAATTATCGTACAACGTAAAATGAATGAGAAAGCTTCAAGAATTTTCATAGAAATGTCTGAATAGCTTGATGACTGCATTCGGATTTGCTTTTCATGCATACATAACTAAGTTATGTATAAAAAATTCCTTGAACAATGTTTGCAGTTACAAAATGGAATCTGAGTGACTAATACAGTGTTTAAAAATAGGGTCCTTTTGTATTCTCCAGATTGTGAATGCTTCCTAGTGCTTTTCTGATTATTTAACTAAAATTATTATTTGACGAATTTGTTTAACAATAATCAACGGATATATTGAATAGAGTCATTTATTCTTCCATACATACTACGTGTAAGACACTAATGAAGAGCCTGCGCAATACGAGAAAGCATGAAAATCTACACGCAACATTTGCATTTACCGACTCTCGTTCTGAGAACACCTCCATTGAAAACAGAGCCTCTTCTTGGCCGGGAAAACGTTAACGAGAAACGAGGAAGTCGACTGATTAAATGTAACATCGGTGACTTGGCAGCTCACTGAAGTGCTGAACTCTCTGCACTAGAAAATAATGTAAAGTTAAAAACCACGCAACACGGGTGATGACATTGAATACTGATGACAAATTAAATATTGAAATACTCCTCTGCTAGCTTATTGAAACAGTGTTTACACTTCAATTAACTCGAGTACGTCCGTTTTAAAACTCTGATTGTTATTTTCAATTTAGGATTTTCGCGCATGATGGAGAGGATACCTTGGTAGTGCGATGGTAAGACGTTGTTAATCAATACACCCTTTACTAGAACATTGTAATAACATATCAGGCATTTTCCCATATCTTTCAATAGCCTCATTTCTGGCACCTACCTACGTTCATCCTATTGATTACTTTACGCTAGGTCATTCAGATAAATCCGCAAAATCTTCTGCGCTTTGATCAAGTTCCAATAACTGAAGGAAAAAGCAACGCTAACACGTAAAAATTAGTCAGTTTATGAAGCAGACCAGAAGAACAAGAATGTCCCGCAATTTGTGGCTGGCTTCTACACACTTTCAAATGCTGGACACAGCTCTCACAACTTCAGCCATTTCCAATGAATGTACGACTTTTTTTATGTCCTTCTTCACAACTGTGACGCTTCGCACAAGCGTTGGCTTCAATATGCGACCAAAAATAGCAACGCAACAGGTTCAGGTGAGGTGAGTTAGAAGGCTATAGCTAGCTGGTTTCTTCGTAGTCATCATAGGCTGAACGTCAGTGCTCGATGAGGGAATCCAGCGATCGTTTCGTCTGCTTCAAGTCCAATCTACAGTAAAATCTTCTCGACAGTAAAATTGTCGACCCCTTATCCTTCGATCCGTTCAAAACCTTCTTGGACCTCTCTAAACGAACTTTTTTCCCCTAATTAGGTATAGGAGATGCTTCCTACAATGAGCATAACAGGTTAGGCCAAGGTCTTTGATCGCAAATTGTCGTGATGCTGCCAAGTATCTTATAAGCCTATGTCCATAATGACACGGTTGGATTAACCTTCACACCTCTTTTGAGTCTGACGAGAAAGGGATTACGAATTTTATTTTTTCTTTGAGTGTGGGGGGCTTTTTAATCTCGGCCATGGATTCATCATTACGCTTACGACAATGTAAACCGTCTGCCTAATATACTGGACGGATTTTTGCAATAATGGCTTGGCTTCGACCAACGCACCGAAGTTCCCAAATAGATTAATTTGACTGCACCCATTGCGTAATTTTTGTATAACGAGCTCTAACTGTTAATTCCCAGTTTCCTAGATATCTAAGTGCTTCTGATGCACTTTAGTCTTGCTGACTTTTAGAAAGATCCGAATTACAAACATTTTTACATTCGTCCAAATTTTTCGAAAAGTTTTTATACTTCCGTTTTTCATTCTTTATTAGTTACATTTCACGAGCGCACAGAGAATGGATGAATTCGTAAATTTCATGCTGTTTGGTAGGATAGTTGTCAGTTGGATTGCTTTGTTCGTGTTAAATGAGTATTCCGTAAATTGGAAGTTCACGCAATTCACGTTATTTGTGATAAAATGAAAGATTCATGAAGTTTTCTTCAAATATTGTTTCTCTTTCATTGCAGTAGAGATTGATATTCTCTGCCCAAAAATTCTACTGAGCGAATTATGTTTTCCTAAAGCATTGTTCAACGTAAATTATAACCCAGTATTTCTTTTCCATTCGGAATATTTTTTTTCTACTTTGCTATTTATTTAAGGAATTATTCCCTCGTTTTGATTATCACTCATAAAAAGTCTGAACCTTCTCTGAAACCTTTCACAAATGCACAATGAAGGCTATTTAGTTCATACGTTTCTACATTTACTCTTTTTGCGATTCGTTCTAATTCTTTTCATTTTAGACGTTATTTTTCTCTTTTGGTGTCGCTGTCTTAGACAAATTTGTTTGTAGAGCACCTGAAACTAAAATATATGATTATACTTTGGCGCAATCGACCATATGTACACTTAAGTTAAATTCCTAAAAGATGTGGAGTAATTTTAGCTCGCTCAAAGATTTGATCCCAGAACACAAGAATATTTCACACTTCAAAACGGGGTGGCATTTCGATTGAGCTCGTTTCGTTCAGTCGTACAAGTTTGAAAATTAAAGCCATTTTTCTATCAATCATGTTTCTCAAATCCGGACCTTAACCTTAAAATGTATTTTCATACTTTACAATTCCGTGTAACTGAATGATTCAACTAAAAAATTCCATGGTTTCACCAAGTAGGGCAACGTTATGGAGATAATTTCCTTTAATTTTCTGACCCCAATAATGAAATTCGCCCTGCAAATAACAAGTTCCAAAAATTTACAGCATTGAATTGTATCTGACATCATTGGGAGAAAGAGATAGAGCTGGAGCTCATCACAAATAACCTGTGAGAGGCACTCGATGGCCACATAACGAACTCCAAAAAAAAAAGTCCTGCGATTGACAAGCAACGGAGCACGAAGACAAAGAGCAGACTGAACCAGTTCCCCAGAGAGTGATTTATTTTGAATCAATTGTGTTACTAACGAAGTAAGCGTCTACGCCGGTTGTTGTTTGTTAAATTTATTATGTCTTTGTTGAGGCGCAAGAACTTCTTGCTTCAGTGAGCACTGTTAATATGTGCGAGAATGGACACGATGACGGTAGCTACACGAAATTCTCCTCGCTATATTGCAGGGAGTCGGGCCCTGCGGCTGTTCTTGCGATGAACGCAAAAACAAGGAAACTCTGAGGGAACAAGAACGCAAAACCCCGATGTTGCGGCAACACGATCTCTGAATAATGTTCCAGCGCGCACTTCCGCCGTTTTTGTTGATTATGCTAATGGCTCGGTTTTGTGTGCGCGCCTTGGTTGCTTGGAATGCTGAGTAGTTTTTTGATCACATATTTCAGTGCTAGAAAAACGCTAGCATCTTCCATTCTACCGTGAGCAGTAAAAGTTATCTTATTGCCAGGAGTGCATAATTATTGTGGGTGATAAAAATTCTTCTTTTGTATCACATTTGAAGGAAAATAGGATGTTGAAACTTGCCAGGGTAAATTTGAAAGGAGTGTAAGAAAGACAACAGGATGCACTGCACTCCTTCACATTTTATGAATTCAATATAAGTCTTGATTCTAAACTTTTTATCTCGTCCCACTATCCGACCAAAAAATAACATTATATCCAGTATTCTCAAACTGACATCCTCGTTAACTTTTTTCCATCCTTTTTCTGATGATAAAACTTTAAGATATGCATTACGATGTGAATTTTAAAGGTAAACCAAATTTTGTACATTTCTACAAACCTTTGATTTTACCATTTGAAGTTATTTGGCCCTTACACTGTTTAGCTTAACCAATTCTAGTCGAATTTGTATCTCCTTGATGAGGTAGTAGAAATATTTTAGACTTCTGACAGTTCAAAAGGTCATCCTCAACGTTAGCATTATTATATTGGAACTATTTTACCTAGTAAAAAGGCTGCCTCACAAATTTTCTTCGTTAAAAATAGGTGCACGCAACAAAAATTTCAAGTTTCTTTCTACGTTCACGGGAAAAATTAGTTGAGAATCACTAACTAGCTATGTATTTTTGTTACCCAAACGAAAATTTTGGTCTAATTTTTCTTTAATGCGCTCAGAGATTTTAACAATTTTGTTCCCAAGAATCGAATAAAAAAACACATAAAGACGTTTCACACGAATGACATTTTGCTCGCTAATGTGTAATTTTCGAGATATAACATTAATAACGTTCAGGTAGGAATAACATTATAAAGTAGGTAGCGTATTCGTCGCATTGTTGGAACCCGAGCAGATTTTTGGCCTCGGGATGGCTGAGTTAAGTTATATGTAATTTATTTAGGTTAGTTTAGGGTAGTCAAAATGTTCTTTTAGGGATTATATGGAACTAAATTTTTAAATTCCGTGAGCGCAATAAAGTAAAATTTGACCGAAATTTTTTGAAACAGCCGCGAAAAACTGTGTTCCGCACACGTGCCTTCAATGACAGAATTATGAGGCTCAAGGTTTAAATTTGAGAAAATCACCTATGCTCTGACGCCAGATATCTAAGAAAACTTTCGCATATGAGCATGTCGAGCTATCCCAAATTACTTCCAACGTTAGTAATTAGTTTAATTCAAGTCACGCTCATCAGCAGCGAAGAGAATTCGAAGGTCAAAAAAAAAATGCAAAACGCACTTGACAAATGGATGTATTTATTTTTAGAATCGTTTGAATCATATCGAGTAAGTTTTCATAAAGTGACGTTGAAAACCTCTAATATAGAAGTTATTAAAGATTTATAAGCCTTAATTGGCTACTCTTCTCAATTGCACGAAAAATATATGAAAAAGCGAATAATGTTCAATTAAGCTTTATACGATAACATCGGTAATGTATGAAAACTTTACATTTATACGCAGCAAGAAAGATGGACGCGTGCATGAGAGTGCCCTGTAGCCGTATAAATTCGTTTTTATTTTGTCTATTGAATTTTCCAGATATAACAGAGATCTTAACGGTAAGTGCTGGAGGAATTTTAGTTTTTGTGAAACCTCACGCATTCATTACTTCTCGTTTCGCCAGAGTAAAACATCAAAACCTGAGTGAAAAAATTTTCGGGCATTAATTAAAGGAAGTGTTATTGAGTCTCTTTCCTCTGACCTAACCTAAGAAAGAACTGAAATGAATATTTTACGAGCACTCTGTACCAATAACAGAACACATGTGAGTTTGCATCTCTAGAGATCCATTCAGTAACTCAAATATTTTTAGTCCGCGTTAATTAGGCGAAACTAACCCACCTTTGTGCCCTCCCGAAACGAGGGAAAAATGGTGCTTCTTTCCATTGACTTGATCGACCAGCAACTTCTGTTCGACCTTCATTTTCGGATTTCTGGCCTCGTTTTATCAGTGTTTTTGTCTCGTAAGAGGTTAGTTCTCGGTCGTACGACGAGTTTTTTGTCCGCAGTTCCAATAATCGAGGCGTTCGATTGTCGGGCGATTGCAGTGCGGAGCGCGGTCGTGTTGTTCCGTTATGGCCCATTGCTTTTGATTAACGAGGTCTTCCAAACACAGGTGATAATTCTTGGCCGCGTTGGTGCTGGATAATTTGTTGCCGCTACAAAGTGGGTTTCTACAGTGAGACTATACGCTCACAGTAATATGTTTGTGAGCCCGCGGCACTTGCACTCAAATGAATTGAAAAGAATTCACTCATGTACTACGCACTATTTTGTAAAAGCAGTGAATCAGTCAGAGTATTTAGTAAGATGAGCTTATTTAGCTTATGTAACACTTTCATGGTCATGCTTCGCTAAGTAAGTAAATTTTGCGCGAGTATAATAAGGTTAGTGTCACGTCTTCAATTTATGTAAAATGCAAAGGAAAAAATGCAACAATAGTTTCAATGACATTGCAAAAAACTTTTCTGATACTTGTTTGTTATCTGTCAGCACTTGGCTGTGTAATTCTTTGATTAGAATGCATAGTTGATTATCCATGAAGATGGTTAGGTTAGATTATATTAGGTTATTTTAGGCTTGACTTGGTTAGTTTAAGTTAGGTTAGGTTTGATTTGACTTAGAAAGTTTAGGAAAAGTAAGGTCAGGTCTTCCTTAGTCGATCAGATAGGAGTTTCATTTTGACGTTAATTTAGACACTCAGCTATCTTTTTAAATGTAAAATTCTTAATCAGTGTTGGCAACTTTAAATTTAAAATAACTTTGTAGACATTACCAATATTTTTTAGCGTACTCTTGTAGCCAATGTTCCCTACTCTTTATTTAGGATTTACCTGTATCACAAGATGGTGACTGATTACTCAAACTAACGTCAATACAAACCATTTATCTCACCGAACCTAACTTTATCTAACTTAGCATTCTTTTTGGAGAAGCAACTATGAATGAATACTCATTAATTAAAATTACCAAGTGATGACGTGTAACATCAGTAGCGCAGCCAGCCGAAAATTTTAAGTGGGGGGCCAGACATTAATTATCAGCAATCTTTTTATTGTTTTACTTGAATCTGCGACTGAAACTGGCCTCCAGCTCAACATTTAGGGGAAGGGGGAGGGTGAGCATGGATCCC
>JACJUY010000727.1:0-40929 GCA_014220935.1 Platorchestia sp. MABIK | reverse complement strand
CCCCCCCCCTCCTCCTCTCGCTGCGTTACTGGGTAATATATAAACGGAGCTAGTGTAGCGTGAGGTCTACCGCCATATATAGCCTACCCAGGTACAGTTTGAGATCTACAAATTAAGTGAAACTATAGTAAAAACCATTTTAGTTAACTTCACTAACTATACTATCTATGAAAACTATTGCAAATTAAGTAAACACTATAGTAAAACTATGGCGCTAGCTAAAGGTAGACCTCACGCAATACCGGCACCAATATAAAACATTTTATTAACTTAGACTTTTAATGGGGCATTCTGAGACACCAATTTTCAGTGCATTCAAAGAATTTTTTGTGAAGTGTTCATTTTGTGTGTCTATTTTACCAATGATTATAGGTTAGACATTTGGAATACTACCATGCAAAATGTTAAATTCATGTTCTCCAACGCATTTTCTTTAAACGCCTGGTGTGCTTTTAAAAAACGCGGGATTTATGTATACACAAATCCGCAATATTTTACAAAGTTTCTATGAGATTTGCAACTAAAATGTTTCAGTTCTATGATAATACTTCACAAAAAATAGAATACAATTTTTCTTTTAATCGTAATCTTGTCAGTCCACTTTTTTAATGTGCAACACTTATGATGAGTTAATTATAATTAACTCTGCATAAGTTTATGCTCCACTGTATGTTATAACTGAATGAAATACATTAAAACATCTGTTAATTTATTTATGGGATGAACGATCATTTGGAATCAGAAAATCATTTTAAAGTGATGATGTATAGGTACTTGATTTAAATACCAACATCGATGAAGTGTTTCTGTGATTGTCCTTGCATTCTGAGCAGTGTCAACGCTCCGGGTCATGTGAAGTACTGCATTAATCCCATGCGAAAAGCAATAAAGTGCTCTATTGAACACTTGAATAAATACAATTTTTGTTCAAGTGGAAAGAACGGATCGCAACTGAGTCGTGAGACCACAATATTTTATAACATTCACAAGGTAAAAAAAAATAACACACAATTGTCGAAAATACAATGTGCATGACAATATACACAATCTTAATTAACTTTTATGGACAACGAAGTCAAATTTTATCTCATAAAATTTATAAAATAATTTTACGAATTTTTTGGACAACATTCGACAATCCTTTAGTTGTAAAAAACAAACCGCTTTAGTATTTTCCACCGCGTTAAATAAGATCGGTTTTCTTTCACAGTCAAATATATGAATTTCTATCACGCAATATAGGCTAATGACTGCAAAGAGATATGAAATAATTACTGGTAGTTTAAAATCAGACCAAACTTTTTTTACTAGTATTTCAGGTATTATTTTAAATGAAGTTTTTAGGTGTTTTTTTACCAGCATTAAGTAAACTATGGAGAAAAATGAGCCATACTAAGTGAAAATGAGTGCAATGATATATGTAAAGAAAAGATTTGTGAAATGAGCCACATTAAATCGAATGAACATTTCTGAATATCGTCGGTTTCTTTGTAAATTTATATTGCATTTACGCTTTCTTTTACAAAAACAGGGCATCTAAAATCAAAGTGATGAGCTTAAATCACCACGACCTCAGAGTGTACAACAAAATTAACAAAAAAATAACGATAATATTCGTTCTCCCCCGCTTAAATACAATCAACTGGCGTCACTGCACGTGAAAGTGAAATGTAGATTTGAAAGCAAGGTTCAATCAATATGGCGAAGCTGAGGAGCCTCGCCCTGCTGAATATGAAGAAAGGGAGCATGTGTCAGACCTCGGCCGAACAAACATCACATTATCTTTTCACCGTAGCTCAGCCTCCTCTCTGATAATCAATGAAATATTGGGGCTGTTCGAGGACTATTTGCGCACGAATGCATTCTGCAATAGGCGATAAGGAGGCCGCACGGTCGGAGCACAGCTCTCATGCTTCAAATACTCGAGCAAAATATTTCTAGAGCTCAAAGACCATGAACTATTTGGTCCCTTCAGAAACGCAGCGCAATGCTATTTTTTCTATAGTGAAATGTGAATGATATGCTTTGTGCACAGTACGGTCCACGAATTAAATTTAGTATCAATAGATTAAGATAAAATGTTTTTACGATATCGCTTCGTTTGGCTCTTAATTAAACAAAGTTGATGCTATGCATCGTCATCAAGAAACATGGTTATGGTATCGTCTTCCCAAATCATTGTATGTATAAATTCTGAGAAATAACTAATTTTTCTCACGAATATTAGCTGAGCATGATTTATCGAAATATGTAAGAACATGCAAGCTGTGTGTCGTAAAATTTAGCATTTCTGATGAAGAACATCGCTAAGTATAGCCCTCAGAGTTTTACATGGAACGTATCGATACAAGAAATTATGAAATTTAGTTTTCTATACTAGTAAAAATTTAAAGTCTTTGTCCAGAGGAGGTAATTTAAAAAAATAGTTTCTCAGATATGCAACTGTGTACGGAAGTAGTAGAAGAATTTTAGCGAATCAAAAATAAAACATTGATCGTGTTTCATCTTAGGCAACAACATCTGACTTTTTCCTTAGACTTGTCACGTAAGCACATGTATTGAAATTTTGTTCGCATTAATTATGCGCGAGACAGGAACGTTGCGACGCATAGCAATTACTGGAGCGAGTCTGAACAAGGCCTGCCTCTTAAGATTTATGACGGATCCGCATTAAAAGTGGCCGGGAAAACAAACTATGCCCAGAAGGGCCATGTTCGCTGAAGAAACGACAGCTCTGCCAACTGGCGAGTGGTGAGCTAAAATCGTTTAAAATTAATTACTAATGCTTGCGAGGCATGTTGGCTCGTTCATACTCGCGATACCCTAGCTCACCATTCTTGAATTGTTTATGGCCTTAAGCTTGCATGATTCATGTGAGACGTTTCCGTAGCCGTTTCCGCAAGCATCGCTTTTATGCTGACGTATAGCGTACGGTTGGATCCTTCGGATCTCTGATTGAAATGCCACGTTCATTTAGTTTAGGATGCTTGTGATTTCTGAAAAATAAATGGCTACTTCAGCCTAAATACTTCAACACTATGATTCAGTATTGAAATTTTTACCAAATTGTCCACTGCCTTTCAAGGTCTTTAGATGGTAAACTCCTTTTGGCATTTCATTGTACATTAAATCAAGCTGCAATCGACACAAGCACTGCCTCACACATTTTCTGATCCAATTCTTCCCTTGTCTCTCTTGCTGAGTTTGGATGTGCTTCATGAAAGAATTACTTGTACGCATGCTTATTTCATTTTCAATTGCTTTTTGCAGTTGAGAGAAATGCGTTTATTGTGGGTGTGTTACAGCTCCTCAGTAAATTGAATGCTAGGAATTTGTTTTTCCCCAACCCAGTGTAGTAGCTCCTCTGAATGCATTGTTACGCAGAGATGACATCGTGCCTGTTTAGTTTACACTTTGAACGATGGTGTCATAAATAAGCTGATGACAGTCGTCTGTGCTATTGAATTAATCAATAATTTATCTTCTTGAATTTCACCCCATCATCAGTTTTATCCTTCCTCTTCTACTCACTTTTTTCATTGAACACGCGAGAATATTAAGGTAATGAGACAGCGTTTGTTGCATCGCATGCAATCTGCAATGTTTGTGGCTAAAAACAGTGATCATTACATTCTGATAGATATTTAGTATTTAAAGGAATTAATTCATGGGTAGTAAAAGTATACGCTCATTTGTTCCTTGATCCCTGCTTAAAGACATCATAGCAATGTACGAACAAACAACAACCAGTGCACACTGACTTTTTCGATTGAATGCTGCATCTGGCATTTCTGCTCATTCAGAGCAGTGAGATTGTGGACTCTGTGCGACTTCTAGCAGATGTACTTTGCAATCGATTTACATCATTTCGAAATGAAACCAACATCGAGCCAATTCTTGCTACTTTCACCCATGCAAATACCTACACACTATCGAATGAATTTGCCTTTCAGACTTCCAGCTGACGATTTTGAGAGAATTTACACATTAAGAATTAAAGAATAAAGTATTTTTTTTATTTTACTCAAACCACCAGCACTGAGTGCTCCTCGTTATACTGTAAAATGCAATTTCTATAATGCGTTTTGCGTATGTTAGAAATGCGCACTAATATGGTTTTCGCACGGGGAAATGAAGGGGAAATGTGCCGAGGAGAAACATTTTGTTGTCAGAACGTTTTCTCACTTCTTTTGAAGGATTGTTCTTCTTTTAAGAGGAAACAACCATGCCTTTGGTGTATAGCTGCATTCGTGACACATGCACTAAGAATTATCCATTACCGTGACTGAGATTGGGCAACAAACACGACCTAATAAATCAATGCCATATAACTTCAAGTTTTCGAGCTCATGTGACGTTTTAGAGTTGAGCACATTGAAATACGATTAAAATCCCCATTAACAATCATTTACTTAGGGGCTCATTCGAATGCGCTTTTGCTACTTTTCTACATAGGATGATATATAAGAGCATTTACACAAGAACGGAGTGTGCAGTTCTCGTCCATTAGATGTCTGGTTCTTAAGGGAGGCACTACGTTGGGTTCAGCGGCCCTCGGGGAGCTGTTGCCTCCACAATTGCCAGCAAGCAATTATCCGAGAGACAGCTTCGTCCTGAGCCCTCAAGGCACGTGCCCTAACTCTAGGAAAATGCTTTCCTAGATAGTTTTTCTTATCCTGTGGAATCGTTTGACAACAAATTACTCAAACAGAAACCCAAATTATTCGTTCCTCAAGTTCTGTGGTATCGGATACCCACGATGCAAAACCAAAATTAAAGATCCGTAAAATATGTGCCTGTTGCTACAGAAAATGAATGGGCAGAATAAAATTTCGCTGGCGGACTGCGCCTGGCTCTTAGCCCGGCGTTTTTCGACAAGACAACGATGGCAGGAGATCATGCATGGGCCAGTGTCCAAATACATGCTCATTATCATCTTTATTACCGTTGCTAAGATTGAGCTATGGGGCATTCAATAAGTGAAAAATAATAAATTCTTGGTCTTCATGAGTGACTCGCCTTTTAGGCTTCGAGAGTGACTCACCTTACCGTTGCCACCCATCCACCTTGCAGTAGTGCGCCACTTACTTTGTTGTTTTCGGCCACTCGTCTTTGCTGGAAATTTTCCATCTTATCTTCGCTGCAGCCTTTCCTTACATCAGCTTATCATTCGCCTTGTTTTTGTTGGAAACTCGTCTTGCCCTAGTCGAAGATTTTGGAAACTCATCTTTCTTTTGTTGGGCACTCGCCTTGCCTTCTGCAGTAGACTCACTTTGCTTGTACTGTAGACTCGTATTACCTTTGCATAAGGCTCACCATATCTTCGTTAGAGGTTCGTCTTGCTCTTGCTGGAGACCTGCCTGGTCTTGGTGGAAAGAGCATGTCGGCTCCATCGAGGAGACAAATGCATTTTTTACGATCTACCGATTTAAGTATTGTAACATACATAAATATGTTTTTGTATACGGCCAGTCCCACCGGCGATCCATTATAGTCCTAAATTAGTCTGCATGTTTTTTTAGAGCATACCTTGACCTGATTTATTTGTGAGAATTTTTCTCTTTCCTGAAACGCCAGTATCGTAGCATAACTAATATAAATATTTGCATTAAAATCGTCTTTTTGTGCCTCTTTTATAAGTTAGGGGATTTGTAACGATCTTCGATACCACATTGATCTACATCAAAGGCATTAAAATTGCTTTATAATTTTTTGCGGTTGTAAAAATAAAGGCATTGTTCTCGTCACTTCCATGGCCTGCGTTAGTTCTGTCGACAGCAACTGGTCCATGTGATTCTGCTGCGACATTTTTCTTCCATTAGTCAATTGATTTAAATGGTGGATATTTGAAATTGATTTATCATCTCTTAAAAGCTAACTATCCAATTTAGAAATTAATTTTCCACGAGCTTGGTTCTCAGTACTACAGTTCCGGCAGATGTTGGCAGAAATCACCAAATATTGATGATTTGTACGATCAGATTCGTACTTTACTGAAGTGAGATATTTCTTGAGAGGATGATGAAATTGTTCATATTTTTTTATCAAAACAGTGAAATTATAGAGGCCAGTAGTTGTTGTTCGGTACAATGTGACAACTCTATTTTTAATATTGCTCATCAAATCAACAAGGAGACAATCTCCAACGCCAGCAGAGACATAAACGGATTTATTTAAAACAAAAATTGGTAAATTCATGACAGGAATCATAGTGCATCGTCAAAATCGTACATGTAAAAATATCCATTCAAAATTACTCCCCGGGATGTTTGGCTTCAGAAAATATTTCTTAGTTTTCATCTCAATTCGAGCGACGTAGGTTGAATAAAAGCTTCAGTATTCCTGAAGGAGCGAAGAAAATAATTCAAAAGCAATCTTATGAGTAATCGACTCTTTTATTCGGATAATATGCTGAACCACAAATTAAAATCGATGTCACTATCATTTCTAGTGTTCGCATATTTATATCAAGTACCCTGAACTTTTAAATGTCGAATAATGCTGATGTTGTATAAAAAAATGATCAATGAACCTGGCTTTCAAGTCTAGTTCGATTCTACTCGGGTAAAGTGTTTTTTTTTCAAGTCCCGTGTACTTCCCCAAGCAGTTTTTAGAACTCAAAGTTTGCACAGCAATATGTGAAGCTCACGGCGTTTTGAAACTCTAACTATGAGGTATGCATTCGATTTATCGGCATCTGAGATACTTTTTCATCGTTTTTTGCAAATCGAATACTTGACGAAACATCGCTTGTTCCGTTCCTTTATTCCCGCAGTATATTTTCAGACGCTAAATCATGCCTACCTCACCAGCGTCAATGTGAGAATATGTCAGAGGAGCTGAGACCAACACTCCGAGCGTCACTGTGTGGGTGAGCTAAGCTACTTTCGTAAAGAAGATTTTTATTTTGACGCTCAGAGCTCTTTTAGTATTGCATTTTCCACTCCACCGAGTTATCACAACCGTACTTGAAGGAATCGTTTAGCAGGATGATAATCGAGAGGCCGACGGTTATATATAACTACTGAGGAAGCGTTGCAAGGATAATTGAGGGTTATTATGTCACGCAATTCCTGCAATTTTGTATGAGCATGCAATCTCCAACGCAAAAAAATACTAGGGCACAAGAAGAAATCCGAAAAGGATGGTGGAGTTCACCATTACAGCAGGTGCTATCGCTGTACCATCGTCATTGCGATCTCGAATTAATATAAATAAATAGCACTGCATAAATATTATTTGGAGAATTGTTAGTTTCGAATTGTTAGTTTCTTATAGTTGCCAGCCGGAGTTTTGCAGCTAAAGGAAAGCAGCTAACGGAACATTTACAAAAAAAAATCTTTTGTGAAGGAAAGAATGGCAATTTAATCACCAACGTTCCTAAATGTAATGTTTGTTGCATAATGTCAAATCAGCGTTAAATTAATATAATATCGCTCAATACAATGCATATAATACCGCGCAACAAAATGCAAATAATACCGCATAACACAATGCTTATGATACAATACAATAAATCTAATTTCGTGGGCGTGGCAAAATTTCTAACAACGTTTACGGGTCTTGCACAACGATGATTTTGGGGGGCATAGAATGGAGTACCTCAAATTTTATGTAAAATTCAACACTTGTGTTATAACATCCAATAGAACAAATAGTGGGCTTAGTTAATAGTTGTTGTGGGTTTTCTTGTATTTTCATGCCCTTTTGAATATTTTCTTTGGTTATGGTTAGATTCGTAGTCAGCGCGTGTGATCTGAGCTAATGCAGCGGTTGAAGTGTGTCGTTTGTTTCCATCATAATTGAGAGATAACTGTTGCTTTAGCTGATCCGATGAACGGAGAGCGAATTGTTCTACAAAAATACCATTGCTTCTAAGAATAATCTAACTCTAAATGACATTGTTGAATCAAATAACGGTATAGTTTACGTTTAGGGATTCAAATGAATAATTTGCCGTGTTGAATTTTCAGTCATGTCGTTTCTAATTTATTTATTCAAAAGTTTTCCATGCTTCTGGTCGTGTTATTTCATTTCTTCTTTCTTATAATTCTACTATTGATCCTAAATATTAATTTCGTGATAATTTCACCTATATCAGCTACACTACACGATGGGTCAAGATTGCAGTTCAGAAGAGCAACAAAACAAATTCCCCAGATTTTTCTCAAGTAAAGAAAATACCACATCACTAGTAAGAAATTAACTACTTACGAAGTGACGAAATGAAAAAAAAAATTAGAAAATTTTACATGCAAATCAGGTCATGAGGCAATCATCTGATGTTTTATATAAAACACTGATGCGCTTGAGTGACTTTGACAGGAGTGTTGGTTATGTTCAGATGTCTTCATTTCTCAGTCGCTTTCCGGTGGTTTGGCCACCTTGAGGGTCAGTAACATTAGCTTTAAGAACTTTTGTGATATACCAGTGTTGATAGAAAGTTCATTTAGTAAGTTATTCTCGTTCTTGTCGAACTGTTTTATAACCTTAGTAGTGAATAAATGTAAAAATCAATTCGACGGATAAATTTTTTAATTTTAGGCGTTCACGGTGACCTCAAAATTTCATAAAATTTGGGAACTGTGACAAATCTGAAGGAAATTTAGTATTGTTATCAGTTTTGTAAATTATTCTCAAGACATCTTGTTCGATAGAATGACTCGTCCTGGTCAGAAAACTGTTCATTTTGAATATTTCAGCTGCATGCGTGATAAGATGATGCAAGCACCTTTAATGCATAGCAAACACACATGGAAACTTTTTATTTAAAATATTTTCGAAAGGATCAAAGGATGATAAAATTTCCCCGAAACAACGCAAACAGACATTTGTTATTTCACCTTTGGAATCTTGGGACGAGTATACTAATAAGGAACAAGAACTCCGAGCACCCTGGTGTCAGGGAAAATGTGTTAGTGTTATTCAAATTGAATTAATGCCTGGTCCATTAGGCGCGTTTTGTGTAATGTGTTGGCGTCACAAACGTAGACAGAGAGTAGCAAATTTTTGCCCAGATTCAGACTGTGGTTAAAAGTCTCAGCTCGGAGGTGTGAAAATATATTTCCGAGGTGAAAGACAAGCTCTCTGAATGGCCAAACAAAAACTTTAGTGGTTATTTATTATTCGCAGGCAAATTAGCGATTGCAGGCGTTGCTCTTCAGAAACAGGTAATACAACTCACAGAAGTCGAGCTACGCAGAACCTTCTCTCGAAGCAGATAATCAAACCAAGCTGAAACTGGAAGAAAAGTTTAAATCTCAGCGGAAAATTTTCAATTGAATTTCGATCTCACGTCCGATCACTGAACCCTTGGATGTTGTTTTTCAGGCATTCTTCCTCCCTTTGGCAAATCATTATTTCGTAAACGGTGGTCGAGAACAGTTTATATAGCTAAAAATAAGTGGAACGAAATGTTTGCAGATGCACTTGAGTATATTTTCGAAATTTATCATACATCAAATGGTTTTTATGAGGTTAAAAATAAACTTTCAAAACTTTTCATTTAATTCAAAGGCGGTTTAGAAAATCGGTCTTACAATGATCAGGGCTTGTGTCTCAATGACTAAATTCAATCATTCAATTATTCCTAGTAGAAAACATTTCCAAAACACCATCAAAGATTCATTGAAAGTCTTTCGCTGGTACGTGAAACTCGTAAAAAAATTTCCATTCCTCTAAAAAATTAAATAGGAAAGATTGGCTGAGGAATGCAACAGTGATTCTCCAATACTGATGACTAAAATAATAAAACTCTGGATTTCAAAAACAACAGCCACATTACCACCCAGGAAACCTATAGAATTCAAAAGGAACCTTTACACAATCAAATAGTAATTTAAAATACATTTTAGAAATATGTCATTGAAAATCGAACCTCAAAACTCATTGAGTTTAAAAATTGGGTTTAGGAGCTCAAAACATTGATTGAGCGCGAGAACCATCAGCGGTTTGTTTTAGTGAAGGGGTAGCGAGCTACCGTTCATCATAACTTCAGCTTCTAAACGAAAATGCTCTGTTTAAACTTCACGCCATTCACGTGCCATTGGTCAAAGTGAATAACAAATTAACCTAGTCAAGACAGTTATGTTCGCCTTCAAGTTTGTAAAGAAAAATTAAAATTTATATTACAAGGAAACGTTCAGTCCTCAATCAACCTCACTCCATTGTCATCGAACAGCACGCGATGGCAGTTATTATTTGTAGGAATACTAAGATATGTAGCCTATACTACTGATGTTCTACACTGTCATCTGACAAAGTCAGTTACCATTATTTTCAATGAGATGAAATTATTTTTAAGCCACTTCTCAACACCGTCTGAAACTTTGGTCATATACGATAGAGGACGAAAAAAATCACCAAATCCATCGCCAAGTTTTCGTTCTGAAATCCCAAACTTCGTGCGTGATGAATGGGTTGCAGGCCTGCTTGTGGTCAACGATCTTAGGCGTGAACGCAATTATCACTATTTGCATCTTACTTTTATTTCACGAGTGATATTTTGTAAAAATCCTTGATAATGAGGAAAACTCTTCAGTATCTGGAATATTCGGGTCTGTACCTCGGCGGAATCATGATATATTCTTTCGAAGTCCTCACCTGAGAAACATATTAGCTTCTTCATTGTTTCACTTGCAATCGGAAGGTGTTCGTACGTATGGATAAAGTAAATAAGCACGCAGGAATAAATTTTTACGTGAAATTTTCAGCTCTATTATATATTGAATTATGGCACCTTTTACAATTTTTGAGAATCCAGTAATCAAGTATGATTAAAATAGATAATTAGAAAGTTCAATGAGATCAAAACTTTTAGGCTGAAATGAAAGCCCTCTTTTTTGATCTGCAAAATTAATGTTCATCAATCAACTGTGCAGAGCGCAAGCATTTAAGAATATACATCAACATTCAGTAACCACTTATAACAGTATTTCTAACACGTATTCCCAAATTTTTTTATCGAGTACAAGCCTTGTAAAAATGTTTTTTTAGAAGTGAGCCGAACATGAAGCTTGAACTTATCGCTACTCAAAAACACGATAAATAATACCCAACAACTCAGAGTTTAATTAACGCTCTGCGTTTACGGCGGAATAATTATTTTAGGGTAATAATTTAATGAGTGACACATGTTTTCAAGAAATATTTACATGGGAAAACACTCCTGCATGGACTTCTGAAATTATGAATGATGATATGAGAAATTTTGGGAAGCAGAAACGATCAAGGCAGTTTATTCATGTCAAAAAATACTTTAACGTAATCAAAAAACTTAGAAGCCCCAGAAATGAACCGCTGAACGAAATGAACTGAACTAAATGAAATGAACTAAAATTAGGCCATTAAAACCTACGGGTTTTACTCCTAATATTTCATTTAACTGTGGTCGTGTTCGCGCTAGTAGATTTTTCAATATTCTGTCAAAAGCGCATGAGAGAAATTACTCCTAAACCTACAAAATGAGGTTAAACTGACATCATATTTTCTATAAGACATTCCCACTAGTCCCTCTCGGTTGGACCTCACCTCTTTAAAATGCCTACGTACCCAGCACCTCCCGTCGTCTCTCAACGACGGGCTGACTGTCCACGCTCTCATTTTACAAATGCAGCGATCAAATATGGCGTCAGCCGATGTTTAGAACCACAAAACCAACAAAATGCACACCTCTGATGTAAATGTTTTTAAATAGTTCTTTGTTGTATTATTTTTAATTAGAAAAAACTCATGAGACCCATAATTATTGACCGACGTGTAGATTTTTTATTCAGATTTGTATAAAATAGCAACAAACAATTTTTAGTTTAGTTATACTTCATACTTAGTTAGACGTTAGCTTTTATATTAGTCTAGGACTGATGTGAGGGACTTCAATTCGGTGCGAAAATGGTTTATGTAATATGTTACTGCTTGATTAACGTTTCTAATGATATAAACCATATTACGTATAAATGATCTGATTAGACGCAAATAATGTAGCTCAAATTTTTCATTTGCATTTCGCCCCTGCGTTGTCAAGCTACAAAAGGCTAAGCCTTTTTCACGTGTGCAAAAATTAATCCTATTCTCCCAGTTTACCGAGACCACAAACATGTAGGCATCAGATTGATACCGCGCACATGAACTTTAATACAGGCGTTTCAGAGGCTTCGATACCTTGAGGAACAAGCCCGTACAGTGAATATTGTAATTATGGAAATGAATTCCAGGCCTTTGAATGCCACACAGCCCTTGAATTGCAACTAGGTAGCGAGGATTTCGAACGTAGGGCTTGCACAGACAATAATTCATCAGCAAGTTACAGAGCTAGGACTTTGAAATTGCGTTATGAGAGTTAATTAGAGAGCAATGACGATCAAAGAAGTGTTGTGCGGTGAGAGCGCTGCCAATCTAGAGCCATCTTGCCGATGATAGCTCTCTTGGGACCGGTATGGCTCATTCGGCGCACCGAGAGGCGGTCCTAATACGTTTCGAATACGCCGTCTCTCGGCCGCATTATGGGTCGTTGCTGCACATCAACTCTTCGAGGCTTTCACGGCAATGAAGCAGGAAAGGTAACGGCCATAACCCTGCGATATAGAAGCATCAACTTCTCCGCAACAAAGATGCGGTAGTACGTTCTTAGAGGGACGCACCGAGTCGCTCCTGCGGCCGGCCGAAAGTACTTTCTGAAGCAGCGCATCAAGTTTTCTGGAGAAAGAATGAAGTTTGGAAGCCTTTACGTGAAATTTTACGGCTTATTCGTCCGTAAAACTTTTTGCATGCGAAGTTTGTGCGAGAGTATCGCACGGAAGTCTATGTATATGTACACAAGGACTTATCGACGCTTTGATAGCTTCTGTGATGAGGTTTAACTATTTGTAAATTAGTGCGAGGTGTTCAGAAAGTGGGAACACATGGGCTTGTTATTCAAATGCATAAAGATGCAAAGCTTTTCGAATTATCTTGTTGAAAAAATTGACGGTGATTTTCAGGAAGGTAGGTGTGAAATGCCAAGATTTGCCTATTTTTATTTGGAACTACGAATAAGTTTTCAGATTCCTAATAAAATACTAATCATCTTACTATGATTATATTATTCTTTATATCTGTCAGAAGAAAAATTTGAAAATTTGCCACGAAAAAAGTGAAACATAGTGTCTTAAGACCCGGAGTAGAATTGCTACTTTTTAATGGCAAGTCCATTCTTCAGTACAAAGGAAATTTTACAGATTTGCTTTCATAATTAAAATCAAATGTAATCAAAGGCAATTCTAGATTTACTTGACGCCACAGCGTTCACAATTATCTACCATGCAAAGTTCGTGCATTTTTACTGCATTTGGAGTTCTGCAGATTGCCAGTGACTAATTACGTACAATACCGTGAAGTTATTTCTAAATAAGAACTGGTGAATACTTTCATTTTTCGCTCTAATTCTTTGACAAACAAAAATTTTAACTTTCAAGATGCCTTTCTGCTATACTGCATTTATCCGACTTGTAAAATTTCTCGGGAAAATAAAAAAATTATCACTGGAGGTTTAAATTTCTGCGGGATACTCCGGGCCTTCGAGCAAGCCAGCAATAAGCACGCCTCAGAGGCAAAATATAGCTCCTCCGCTTCAAGTAAATTGATGTAATTGCTAAATATGACGCCCTGATACGGAGCCTTGCAACATTTGGCTCTCATCGTAAAAACTTTAGGAAAATGATAACTTTGGCATCGTCCTGCTTCTAAGGACTAATCCTTAGCTTTCAATTTACAACATCATGACTATCGAGTTTAGGCGCTTTATCGTAGAATTAAGCCATGATAGAAACATCTGATAATATTTAATGATAGTCGAACACTATTTTTCATTGCGGTTGCACTGAAACACACCGGAGGCAATGCGTAGTGATTTTATTTTATATCCCAATATTACAAATTCAATTGCTACTCATGGATGGGAATTAAATCCAAGCACTTTTCGTATTTTGAGCCAGTATTTCAAAATTAAGTCTCCTCAAGACTTATTCATTAAAGTCAGCGAATGGGACGAAGGGATTGTTGGGCGAAGAGTGAAAATTTATTTATATATATTGATACTTCCCGGCGTATTTTACCTCCACGTGTTCAAATTTGCGTGTTTTATAAGCCAAATTCATTTGTGTGTGATGTATCGAGTAATGGTGCCTGTGTTTGACGGGTATCATTTGAAAATATCGGAAAATTTCTGCGTCGCGAAAAAATTCCCGTTTTCTTTATTTACTAAATTTAAAAGTAACTATTTAATGTTCTTTTGCCCATCACTGCCAGCAACTGCTGATGATATCCCAGAATTGCGTTGTTCGAAACCGCATTGAGGAGTTTATATGCGAGTTGTTTGAAGTATCTAGGAATGCTAACATTGTCCTTGAATTTCTATTTCAATAGAAACTAGAAATTTTCAAGTTATTTTTATTTTTCGCATCATTTCGTTCCATAAAGCCATTATTCGATTAGGTCTTACATCAATCATATGTGTCATCTTTCAATTCTAATTTATTTTGACGAAGAATTCTTTATAGTAGAATTCCGAGAAGCTTACGCTTACACTCGTAGCCGCGCAAATGGTAATATCTGAAGTGTGATTGAAAATCGATCAGAGAAGAAGGAAATCTGGAGCTCAGACCAGACAAGTCTTTAATGTGAATTTCATGGCCAAACTAAAGTCTAATTAGCGTGAGATTAACAAGACCTGACAACCAAATCCAGGATCGCAGTTTCCACTGCCTTGCACAGGCTCCATTCGGCTGGACGCTCCGCAGCAGCATCCAATACAAACATGTCGCTTGCAGTACTGAACACCTTTACTCGAATTACATTCTTTATATCTCACGAGTGTTGTGTTCACGAGTTTTCTTTATTTAAGAGTGTTGTGCAATTTCTAATTTCGTGAATAGAAGGATTTTTTACAGTACGAGCTTTCTGAGGGAGTTCTACTTCACTCAATTTAGTTTTACCCTTCTTTTTTGCATTGTAATGTACAGCACCCAAATTTTATATGCAAAATAATTGCAAAAGGGTAATTTTCTTAACGGGATACATGTTAATTGACAACTCCTTCTAATGAAAACCTAACTCGTAGATCTACTAGAAATATAAGTTTAAAAAAATATGAATTTGAAGACTCATTTGTAAAATCAAAATTAGGAGTTTTTTCATTCTCATACTAAAAATTCCTTCTTCGATGATGAATTCTGAACTGTATTGCTTTTTATGTCCGGTATAAATTGGAGAAGGGTTTGCGATAATTTTTGTAACTGTTTTATAGCTGAACAAGCTTGGAGTAAAAATTGACGAGTATTTTAGTGTCCTTTCGATGAAGCCCATCTTATTGCCCAAGAACTGAAAACGAATGGGAAATTCAGCAAAAACACCTATGTTGCATCTCCACAGCTAACTCATCTGTCAAAAACTGGTTCATTTCTAGTTGTGTCCAGCTCGTAATCGAAATAGAAAGATTGAAGCACTGATCTTTTGAGGGCTTAATGATTTGTCGAAATCTAAGCAGCCTCAGCTATGAGCGCAGATAACAGTCAACAAAAATTGATCCCTCAGCACATTCCAATGACAAAATTTGGAAACGATGAGTTCACTTTCAACTTAAAATTGAGTTTAATAGCTGAATAAATGCAACGTGCATTGAGTTCAGAGCTTCGTTTTGAAATAATTCCTTTGATTCAATTTCTCCGTTGGCAACGCGCACAGCACTGATTTAAATTCGCCACGCTAATTAAGGAACCACCTCATAATACTGCATGCAGACGAAAATTTAGTTACAGAAACGCATGCAACAGAAGCGAAGTTCAGAGCTCCTTTTTGTTTGTTCAGTAATGAAGTTTGTATTTCCATACCCCAGTAATGAGAACAACAAATTACGTTTTCAATGAGAACAGTCATGAGAACAGTAATGGGAATACAAACAACATTGTTAATGAGAACAACAAACTACGCTGTTAATGAGAACAGTCAAGGGAACAGTAATGAGAACAACAAATTACGTTTTCAATGAGAACAGTCATGAGAACAGTAATGGAAATACAAACTACATAGTTAATGAGAACAACAAACTACGCTGTTAATGAGAACAGTCATGAGAACAGCAATGAGAACAACAAACTATATTGTCAATAGAATGACCAATTATAGAGAAAGTATTTTACAAAAATTTTTATATTTTCGTTTCAAAACTATATTGATGAGGGACATGGGCCTTCTACAAACAATTTATTTACAAATACTAGCGAGTAATTCTAACTGTAACAACAATTTGTTGACGTATGCTATTAAAAAAGTTCTCTTTTATTCCATGTATGAGCTCCTGTTTGAAACATTCTATTTGAAAAAATTAGCAACAAGCAATATTGATTTCACAAAGAATTAAGTATGAGTTTAGCCATGGTTTCAGGCTCATCAGTACAAGATCCCACGAGAAAAAAACTAATCACTTTTTCGGGTATGTAAATTTGAGTGACAAGTTGGGTGACAAAAATTACAAATTGTGTTTTAATTTGAAAATCACTCCAAATTACACATAATAGTTCTCTGAAGGGAATTTGCTGGGATTCATTATTGCTACAAATATGCTTATGTTCGTTTATTCGTTTGTGTGCAGGACATTGTGAGTGAGGAAAATCCTTCTTTGTATCTATTTAACTCAAACACAGGATCCAGTTAAAATGAGGTGAAAATAAGTAAACAATGGAGTATCAACTAGAAACTCTTTGTGATGAACAAAATAAATGCTTCTCTGAAAGTCAAAAAGCGACGCGAGCTACACGAAGCCCTGTGCACCAGGCGCAAATAAATAATACGTCGAATTGCTAAATAAATTGTCGAGCTAGCTTGTTAATGGAATTTTCAGTGTGTTTTTTGGCGAACTACGCGTGGACGCGTGTGCAGAATTTCTGAAAATATTTTGTTTTTATAACGCATGTTTTTAGACGATCTTCCGCTCAATTTATAATTCTTTCAAATTATTTTCAATAATATAGGAGGAATGGTTCTCGCTGCCTCTTTGGTTTCTGGTCAATTTACATGTGCAAAAATATTATTTAGGTCATTTGTAACGGTGTTTAAATAATTTCCACGGGCAGTGGCATTGAATATTTCTATGGATTTTTGAGAACTTCCCAGAAAAGAATCATTGAATGTAAAAGTTTCAATTGAATGTATGAAAATAAATTATTCATGGGTGTAAACGGATAATACAGAAGGCTAAAGCTAATGTCTTACATTCTATCTTGCTCAGTAGAATGTAAAATTTGTTTCCAGGAGGTAACGTTCAATAATTTATTTGGACCACAGAATGCAGCAAAATACACTCAGTTCTAAAGTCAATCGTGACACAACTGAACTCTCTATCAGATTTCATCCCAGATTTTTCATTATTACTTCTATGTCACATTCATTTGTTGATAAGAATTACTGGCAAGTGTCAATCGCTTTCGCGGTTGTGCACACAAGTGTAAATGAACATTAATGTTCCGTTGAAGATAATTCAGTACTAGGATGAAACAACGTGATTTAGCTCTAATACTCTGGTGTATCACTCGCTTCTAATTTTGCTTTAGGAACGATTGTTTAGAATACGTTACGGAATCACTCATAGAAACCTTGCATTGTCACCATAGAGTGAAATAGGGAGGTTTTGGTGACGCTGAGGCTGCAGCTTAACATTCTTCTAACGCAAAATCTTCACTTGATGTATAAAAAGTTAAAATAAAAGTTCTGAACTAACTTTCCTTAGCTAGAGATGGAAAATTGAGGACAGCCATGAATAAGACTCCAATGCCGTAGTTTGGATGGCCTCTCCTTTGCCGTTTAAGGATGCAGCTTTTGTTTACAGATTCCTGAACAGTTTTGCCAGACCCGCCCATTCATCGTCCAGTCGCAACTAAATGGCAGCTGTCGAAAAGTTGTCTTCGTTCCATTTGGCAATTTTAGAGCGAAGCTGCCCCAACCCTCCGCAGAGACCAGCACAAATAGTGAGCACTTCAAATCAAGACACCATCCTTTATTCAAAGCAGAGTGGATGACGCAGCTCAGAGAACAACCACATCGACTGGAAAGAGCAAGCCATTTGCTAGAAATATATGGCGTGGAACACGTAAAATAAACTATAGCAAACATGTTTTACCTCCAGTAGAATATTTCATCTCAAACATTTGCAAGCGCACGTTGGAAATCCAACCAAATCATTTTTGAAAGCCGAGAAGGAAAATTCTTAGTGATGAAAAAACACTTGGATTGAAGTTAACATCAGGGCTTGAATCACAGGACAAGGAGTTCAATTAAAGAAATTTTTAATCAAGTGTAAGTAGTAACATTCCCTACATTAAGTAAATTTTACTACGGCACCATAAAATCAAATGTTCCGCCAAAACAGTTGAAAGCTTTTAACAAAATTTCTTGCAGCAAAGGTGAGGTAAATAGAGACTCGGCCATTCGCCACTACAACCAGACCTCGAGCCCCTCCTACGAGCATCATGTGTAGATTCGCCACCTAGCGCAGACCCATAAGCTTGAAGCTAGACTCAACCCCGGTATTTCCTGTATAGCTTGTAAAGCAATCTACTCTTGCGAATCTCGTACACGAAAACAGAGCCCCCAAGCCAGCCAACAACAAGATAGGCTGTTCTGCCACCACTTTCGGAGACCTATGTAAGAAGAGCAATTTCATTCTTCATTCAACAGTCTGCACTTGATACTTTTCATTTTGATGTCATTCCAGTGATTCCAAAACCAAGACTTTTCATTCTGCTATCGCTCTAAAACTCGCTTCAAAAGTCACGAACTCGGGCTTACACTATACCTCGCTACACCTTGGTGACGTATGCAGCTCACTCTGCTCTAGGAAACACTGCAAAGCTTTATCTTCCCCTGGCATAGCCAGAGTCAACTGTACGTAAACGGCTCGCACTACTCTAAAGACCACTGGCGAGCGATAAGGGGATGTGTGCTCGCTCGATGACTGAGCTTAATGCTATTTAGTCAAAACTGAGAGACAGAGAGCGGTGAGAGAGTTGTTTCTGGGTTTCACAAAGAGCGTGAGCGCTTCTTTCTCAACTTCGGAGTTCTCTCCCCCTTGCATTGTCAGAGGCAAAGTATTCACCGCTCTGGGCTTCGCAGCTCTGACGCAATAGTCTAAGTTACCGGCCTAGCGAGAGCACATAACCCCGTCACTCCTATAAGACGACAAGCTCGCCCTTGTTCTACAAAGAATGACAAGGGCTCTCTCACCAAGCCCTCCTTCGGTAAGCGCATCTAACCAGCACGATTTCAGCCAAGCGTTCGCCCATCAACGCATCCATACCAAGCCACTCCTTCGCTCTACTCCACAAGACTGGAGCCCAAGGCTCAGTAGGCCTACGCTCTCAGCACTCTGGCCTCGACGTTCAACACTCCTACGACTTGTTGTGCGCTACAGCCCATTCCCGCAATCCACGCTACAGCCAACGCTCACCTACAAAATTGTGACCGGCAACGAAGCTGGGGTAGCCACACTTCAATTTCGCTCAATACGCAACCAGTCGCTCAACAGAGGTCTCGTAACCAACTACGCCAGCGCTTCCGTAATGGCAGACGTCTCCTCAATGCTTTCATTGTCCAGGATATTCTGTGCCGCACAATCGCTGGAATCGGCTGCCATACTACCGATAACCCCATCTAGAGTCCTAATTAAGCCGAAATAAAATTATACTAAATCGACTCTTTCCCTGTCGTTATCCTCCTGTCTGCCACAACTCGAACGAACTGAATCGTTTGATCATGGTAGGTGCATGCGATTACTAACCTCATTGAAAAGGCTCTGTAGCCGAACATTCCTTTGGTTTTGTTTGACATTTTTGGCAATGTAATATATTCAGCTGAATGATATACTGTTATTTATGTTTGCCCTAAATAAATACATTTCTCTGCCAAGGTCAGTAAATATTTTACATAGTGGTGCTTTAATCTTTTATCAACTATAATTCTCTCACCAATTCCTTCTCGTCCATACGTATCACAACAGTATGTGTAATCCGAGCTGAGGTACGGTGTGAGATACTGACTCTTTTCTAGTTCAGCATGGAAAACTAAAAACGCCAGGAAATGAATTGCTTTGCATTTTCAAGGAAAATGACCTATAGTAACGTGGAATACTTTAGAGGCGTGACTACAGCACTGAAGATAAATTGGGGATGATGGTGTACGCCAACCCAATAATTCGAGATTTATTTGAAAGGAATGCTGGCTTTCATTACCAAATCCATGAATTCTACTTTGTTATTTTTAATCGGAAGAAAATGACATTCACATGACGAAAAGTTGGAAAGTATCGTACAATAGCAATAAAAGCTTATCTTCTCTTACCTGTTATTTAACTTGTTTGATGATAGGGAATCTTGTTTCTGAGAACATTGCAAATATATCAGATGTTAGCTAGTAAAAAAATTATTTCCGAAGTATATTTCGAAAAACTCGAAGGTCTAGAAACTTTACCCCAATTTTGTCCAAGCCTAACTCTAAAAGAAAGTAAAGCAACCTTGTTCTCATTCGTATTTTGTGGGTCATACGAGACTTGTTACTGAGATTCTGTGAAAGACTGCAAGATTTAATCAAGTCTTTCAAGATTTGTAGAAAAGTTCACGTACCGGGTTTTGTCTTTCAATTCTGTGGAAAGCCTGCAACGCAATTTTGAATGAAAAACAATGTTTTCTTATTCATGCTCAAATGTTTGGCTTTACCTCATCGAATTTAAAGAAAATTTTTATCAGTCGTCAGTCTGGAGACCGTCGGCGATAAAATACTTCCTAATGACAACGAACAACCAAGAAATACACACAGATTAAACGACGTTCTGCTGAAGCTTCATCAAAAAGACAAAGGCAAGTAATTGAGAAAGATAATCGCTTCAAAGATTAGAGAAGTTCTCCACAGACTCACCGCCAGGCGACACTTTAGCCTTAATGGGAATTTCATGAGGGAGCGTTTAAATGCTTCTATATTGTCGGCGCCAGTCCAGGCATGCGTAGCTCGAAGTTCTAAGTGGCTGCGATGACTGCAATTCAAGAGTTTGACTCGTGCAATCAATGGGATTGAGAATTTCGTTCACATGCAGTTTGATGCAAAAATGAGCAAAGCTCTTCGGCGTCCTACAACAACTGACCTCACTTCAAAGAAAGACTGCGTGTATTAGAATAAAAAAATCAACAAGAGGAAGACGAGTATTTTTATGAAGCCATTTAGCGATCGACGCGAGTCGCACTTTTTTACTCCCAAATGAAGAATAAAAATTCACCCAAAATATGTCAGTGATCATACTTCCGATCAGACGTTCTTTTACATATAGCTGTAAATAAATTGATCCCACCGCTAATTCTTCAATTATTTTCTTAAAATTTTAAAATTTCCAGAATTGGGTCAAACAATTTTGAATGACCACAATCTAAATTTTTTCTACCTCAATTTGTGTTCAATCCTTTTCGTTTCAGTACTGGAATTTTTGCTTTTAAATGAGTTCTACATCCTTCCACTAGGATTTACAAAATGCAATCGAACAAATATCACGTTTCAAATTATTGTACGACGGAAGTCAGCTGTTCATAAAAGGTTACTAGAAAGAAAATACAGCAGGTGGCCTCAGAAGGCTTCCGGATATGTTGCATTCATTTCCGGTAACGTGGAAGGTTTATTATTTGAACACCTGTACAGGATGTTCTGTTCGTTAAATTTCGTCCGTAGGAGTAGCATCAGCCCATCAAAAAGAAATAAACAACCTCGAAGGTTAGGAATACAAAAAATGCGTTGCAATTTTATTCAATTTCTCACACGCAACTTTAAATTTTTTAATGCATTATTTGGTTCATTTGAATATAAAAAAGTTGAATCTTCCGAAGATGCAACGTGATTACAGAAATAAATCAATTGCACATTTAAAATGAATTCAACTTTGGAATAATCCATACTGCTTTGCGCTGTGGAGAGAATGAAAAATAGTTGCTCCGCAGAGGACGTAGGCAGTGAATGTAACACAACAATTTCCACAAAGCTCATTTAATAAATGTTTTAACAAGATATTTGCTAAGTAAAGAAAAGATAAGCTTTGTTCAAAAGTTACATTATGATGACGCATCTGGAGCAGTTCACAGCTTGTAGTGAAATCACCGTTCTTCACTTTCATTACAGCAACATCATAGTCATAAGCAGCACGGAGCCATGGATACAGAAAAGTGATTCATTCTATACTTCCTACGTTAAATTATGAACAATTTCATTGGAACATCATCATCATCATCAAAATGGGTAAACTTTTGCAAAGCAAACCCAACAGGTTTTTTTGCCATGCAGAAAGATGTTGGTTTAGCATAGTTCAGAAAAATATAGTTAACATAGGGGATGAACAAAATATAAATTGTTCCGCTGACTGTTACCTCATTACTGAAACATAAAACCTCATTTCCGTGAAAGAAAAGCGGTCTTCACAAGGTAGTCTTGATGGCTAAAGACTCGGCAAAAGAGCGTTTGTTTTCCATTCTCCACGACGAAAGTTGGGCGATGTTCGGGTACATCTTCACGCTCTACCAAACTGCAGTCGATTGCAGTTTGCCGAGTCCTTAAGGTCCCGCTAGCAAATGTTATCTAAAGTTGAGTATTTTTCTCTGAGCTCGAGATGGATGGTCTTCTGATGGGCTTCGATCCGAGTAACCACCGGAAACCTCACAAATGTGCCAACTTCCTGCAACCGTTGACCCGAGGAAACTTTCAGGCCGGGCACTCGAAGCTTTACCCTGCAAACATGGCCGTCGCAACTTAAATAACTCTGCCAAGCGATCTAGGCTTCGAGCATTGCCCTTTGCATGACAAATTCTGATGCTCTACCGTTCTCGATTCTTGAATCTTCTGTGTAGTTTATATTGAACCTGTGTTTACGGTGGATTGTAAAATTATCTTCAGGCAATTAAAGTACTGAGCGGTGAGTGTTAACGAGCAGAGTAGGATCCTGTATCAAATGATTTAGTGAGGAAAAATCTATGCAACGCATGAAAGGATTTATACTCGGGAAAGGCACAATGATGAAATAGGTTTTTGATTAGGATAGTGATCAAACGTTTTACCATTATATATGAAGTCATGAAGTCAAGTAATTGAAACGAAATGAAAAAACCTTCTTTCATTAGTGAACTAATTCATTAGCTAAGTATTACGTTAAACTTTAAATCTCTGGGACTCAAATTTGCACTCAATGAGCGAGGGTGACCGCATATGTCTGAGTTCAATACTGTCTTACCTGTATAGCCTTCATAAATGAAAACAGGCAAGGTCTTAATATATTTTTCAATAAATGGAAACTGAAAAATCTAATATCACTTGGGAACAAGTTCTAAACGAATGCAAAATCTTTGTGATGACTCACGTGATGACTCATATGAGTATGTGAGTAGGGCTGCATGAAATAGCATTCGTAAAATACACAGCAAAGTCAATATTAGCATTTGTGTTTAAAAACCTTGATAGCTATCAAAGATATAACCCCCACAGTATTCATTCAGATCGGCAGAAATTTAATCCTTTTTGTAGAACGATTTATTCATTGCTCTGATAATATCGGTAAATCATTTCAGACGAAGAAATAGGGCGCCAAAAGAGACAAAATACATAAATATCCGCCATAAATCAATAACAACACTTTCACGGTCTTCTAAAAAAGCTGGTACATTTCCTTCGCAAAATAACAAACATAACTTTTCTTTCATAACGACTAACAACTTGTTAACAAAAACACTACGACTGCAGCGATCGCCGACTTAACTTCAACAGTTGCCAATACTGTCGGAGACCGAATTTCACGAGCAAAATTGTGAATCCAGCGAGCGTACTGAACGACTCCGTGAACAAACAGCAACAGAGAAGATGGTCTACATGTGTCGTCTGTTCGTGCTTTTCGCGCAGTCGAGTGAAAATGAAAAGATTTTTGAGAAGGAATGGCAATGAAATTGAGCAACTGCCGGGAGTAATTTAATTTGGTAAAGTTAGGCATAAACATCACTGGGTTATGCAAGGGTAAGGACTCTTAAAAAGAGCCTCCCGGGAGTTGCGACGAACTATAAGTTATCACGTTACTGGAGGAAAACAAGAACGCACGAACTCCAACAATAACTCCATCTCCCGTTGCCGGATTAGAAATTTAAGAGAAGGTTATTAGGTTATTTATATAATGTAATAATCATACTGTTGTAAGCACGTAGATTAATTATATATTAATAGTTCTAAGCAGGGAGGCTTGTTATATAAAAAGAATAATAGTTATAAGCACGTAGGCCAACAATATTTGTAAGTACATAGGCTACATAGTTATAATAGATATAAACACGTTGGCTAGTTATTTAGTGATGGTAATAAGCACGTAAGCTAGTTACATAAAAATAGTTTTAAGCACCTAGGCTAGTTTTACAGTTATACTTGTAGTTATAATCACGTAGGCCAGTTATCCAGCAATAGGTAAAAGCACGTAGGTTGGTTATGTTATACAGCAACATTTATAAGCACGTAGGGTAGTAATCGTAAATCAGGCGAATGTGGGTTGTTAAGTTTTTCAGTCCACGCTAGCATGACCAGTAAACCAGCGCCAAGCTCACCAGTAACCAACATACAAGAAGTCGATTGCGGGGCCTGTTGTAGACCCAGACGAAACGAACTGCAAAAGAATCCTGAACGAAGGCCCGAATTAACTTGTTCACTGCCGATTTACTCCTAGGTAAATTGAGCATTTACGAATCGGTGTGAAAGAACACAATTTCAATTATTTCAACACCTTTTGTAGAAGAGATTTAAGCATACGAGGGGAAATATCATGCTATTATATTTGCACAATAATTGTTCCTAAGGATAAAATCTTTTTTCGAGCAGTAAAGTCGTTTTCAAAACTCTGCTTCTTACCACCTTACTAAAATTGAGACCGCTTGACGCACATGTGCGTCAAGCGGCAGCGAACGTGCTAGCCAGCGTAGGGATTTATTTCAGACTGCGTGGTGGTCGTAGGATCGCTAACTGGATGACTGTCTGCACTTTATGAAAATTTAGTAGCAGATCAGGACGGCGATCCCCTGCTACTTGCAGCTAGATCACTGTAGGAATTTTTCTTTGAAATAAGAAGTTAATATGCACAGAGATGTTGATTGCTCAACTGCTCAAGGTGTTCTGTTTAAACTGATAAGCAGGTTTTCGAAGATGGGTTCGATGTTGCATTCAATGAAATATTTATGTTGTCGTCAAGGTGGTTACTGGTATAACCTTAGCGTAAGCCATCGGTGGCGCTAAAAATAATGTTATTTCCAGTTTTCATTTTTTCCAGAAAATAAGCCATGAAAACGTGCTCTAAACTTAATGTTATACTTAAAAGTATACCAAAGTGAAGGTATGCCGAAGTAGAATGCTGAAAATTTGCTATACAAAGGATTTTGTGCGCTTGACTAAAAGTATGCCAGGAAAGCATGCTTAAACCTTGATGGTATGCTTGGGGGCTTAATTGCACCTGTTGAAAGTGACTCCTATCAAATTTCCCTTGAATTTTAAGAGCACAAATCACATTTCATCAAAATTTCTCAGAGGTTGATTTACGCTGAATCCTATTTCCGATATCGCGCTCACCACACCACACATCGGCGCAACACGGGCCGGCAGCGGACTCAGGCTATTGTTCTGTCATTTCGTCGATTTTATGGTGGCGCGATGTCTTGTTCCTTCGCGAAGTGAAAGGCGTTCTCCTTAAGTTGGAGCTACTGCAATTCAAGAGTTGTCCAATGAATTTCGTTCTCCAAACTGAATGTCAATCAGTTGCCAAACTCTAAATCTGAGTGCAGAAATTGCCACGTACGGATAAATGCACATTCTTGTACCAGAGGGTAGTTTCCTGCAGTTTTGAATTATTTCGGTTGACTTCTTTAATCGTATTCGTAGCTTATAGTCATTTTTGAAAACGTTAAAGGTTACATGCTGCAGGAAAGAATTTTTCATGTCTAACCCTTCTCACACATCACACTTTTATAATTTCAGATGAATTAAGTATGAATTTTTCCCTAGCTTAGTCCATCACTTTTTATGAGTTGAAAATATATTTGTAGAGGATCCATGTTAAAAACCAGCATGATACCCCGTGAACACAATGGTACTTCCATATTTTACTTACAGAGCAAAAAAGGTATTCCTTGTACTGTTACCATAATGCGATGCATTTATATTTTCTAGATATTAACTATTTTCGCTGTATAATTTCAAAATATTTGAATGACAAGAGAGAAAGGTAATTAGCCTCGAACAATATATGGGTGTTGAGTTGTACCCAAACAAACTGTGTTTCTAGAGCTTCTCCGATATCTCGTTGGAACAGGCTCATATCTTCTTGGCTGGAGATTTTGTTATTCAAGCAGCCATCTTTGTGGCCCTTTACGATTTTGAAGTGTTGGTTACGAGCCAGCAAAGTGGTCCACTAGTCACATGTACAGTTATAATTCGACAGGAGAATGTTCCGGCCCTACGATAAACATGTGTAATTATATATCAATTCACAAAACTTCGAATAGTTACTCAAAGTGTTTTCTTGATCAAAATTTAAGCATTATTTTCACACTAATACTTGACTCTATTCCATGTAACGCAAACACATTTATTCTAAAACCTCATTTATATTCGTAGATGAAGTGAAACGCAGTGTTTTATTCGCAAGCTATCCCCAAAGAATTTTGCTACTTACTTGGGTCCGACCGCTACTTCGACGCTTGTCTTATAGTTGGAGAACTAATTTCTCGCTTCGTGAGGCATTTAAATTGGAAAGAAATCAAAATAAAAAAGAAAGAAAACAGTTTATTTCAATAAAGTTCAAACATGAAATGTTGAAACCTTGGTTTTTAAAATACCTCAAAATTTACATCCTTAATTGATAACACATTGGTGTCGTAATACCCATGTAAAATGTTGAAACAAGCAAACATACGTCATGAGTTTCTTCAGAGCTCTTCATTGTATTTCATCTATACATGCAAATTTACAAATTAATGTGTATAAATTAAATTCATCCCTTTACTTTACTTCTATGTACAATTCCCACAATTAGTTACTGAGTCTTTCATTATTCTTTTAAAGACAGTCAAAACTCGAGACTGTCCCTGCACTATATAGCTCTGCCTAAGGGCTCATGTTGCCTCTATACAAGATCAAACCCAAGCCCGCAGGTCCTGCAGTAAATGCCGCTGTTATCAACTCGTTGGGAAAGTTACAAACCGATTCTCCTACCATGGGAAGTGAATGAAACTCTCGTTGTTATAATTTGCTGCCAAAGCTTAGCTGCCGAAGAATTCGCTCGTAAAAGCTTGGGAATCAATGTCCGTGACTCCTTACTCGATAACACTGCCATTTTAGGCAACATTGGCGATAGTTTTCTCGTTTGAGCGAAGTTTTGAGCCGAGCACCCATTTATTAGTCCTATTTAGCTCGGTAAATTAGGCGCTCACTGCCAACAAACTTTGAAATAAAATTATCGCTCGATTTCGGCAACCTGGCTACAGACACCTCAGCAGCGTTTGGAAGATTATAATTAATTTGTAATAAAAATCGATTTGGCGTCTGAATAGCAAAATAAAACTGAACTATTCGAACTCATTCAAAAGCCATCAGAAGTTTTGGTTGGCTACTCTCTTCTGCTCCGAAGGAATATCCTTGCAGGATTTTATAAAGTGGTGCTGTAGTTCGTGAGGACGGCATTCGTGTAACTTGCATAATACTGGAGGCAGCATTAGGCTCTCTGATTTAATGAGTCACGTTTCACCTCATTAAGCATAATAACTTTTGTCAAATATTGTGTACTAATTACCCCAACATTGGACCTAATTTGTTATGATAACGAAATCATTGCACTTCCTCAATATTCTTTATCGAGGTTCTATAATTTTTCTTAATCATTGTTCGTGTTCTGTGGTGAGGTGAGACTTTGATGCTCAAACTCATTGCGGTGCTAATTAGTTTATTTTCTGCCTTATGTTTGAAGTCACGCAGATCCACTATGAAATAATTGCCACTCAATGCAAAATTTGACGGCGCTTCCGATCGCATTCACTGGAGCCTGGTGAATTAGTGAGCTTTCAACAGCCGGACTTCAAGGGCATATTTTAAAGCAGTTAGCGAACGAATGCTCGGTTTATTGGAATTGGCTAAATCTTCATTTTACTTCCCTAATTTAATTTAACTTGGCACTAATAAATCCTATTTACAGGGAATCTACGAAAGATGCATGAGTGAAATTTGCAATAATTTTAATTCTATTTTACAAATCAATCCGGTTCATTCTTATACAAACTCATAATAGTGAGCTCAGAGGTGCATTCTAGCGAACCAAGCATCAGATATCCATGAGCATCGTACGCGCAAGATTAAAATAGTAAAAAATTTGATGCTGGAATGATTGTGTCGGTCGTAAGAATGGCCGAAAAATAAAATCATTTGTGTAAATGGTTACATCAAGACCTGCATAAGACGACTAACTGTTGAAATAAACGCCAAAAATTAAAATAAGTAGACTTACTGAGAGTAATGAGTGATTGACTAAGTAATCAAAGTGTACTTGTGACTTATGAAACTTTCATATCATCAAGTGCACATGAAAATTCAACCATGAAATGCATTTGAAAACATTATCCACCATGTTATACTACACCGTTGTTGCACGGTTGGTTTGTCTGTCTCACTGTCACGCTCTTGAGGATTCACATTGGATTCACATCCTGTAAGTAGGAGGATTCTTGAATATTCATATTTGATTCACATCCAGTAAGTAGGAGGATTCTTGAAGATTCACATTGGATTCACATCCAGTAAGTAGGAGGATTCTTGAGGATTCACATTGGATTCACATCCAGTAAGTAGGAGGATTCTTGAGGATTCACATTGGATTCACATCCAGTGAGTAGGAGGATTCTTGAGGATTCACATTGGATTCACATTCAGTAAGTAGGAGGATTCTTGAAGATTCACATTCAGTAAGTAGGAGGATTCTTGAAGATTCACATTGGATTCACTTCCAGTACATAGGAAGGATGTGCTCAATGACAGCATCTGTGACACCACGAGATTACACGATTTATGCATCTCATCGAACATTATCAAATTCCGTCATTTTTGACTGGCCGGGTAAAGCAGTTGATAGATTTCACTAAGACATTTAGAAATTATATACTTGGTTCTACAGTTCACCTAATTCATTCCTCCGAGAAACGAGACCAGTTTTTCATACTACAAGCAGAACCATCTACGAGCAGAACCATCAGAGTACAATGTTAAACAACATATTACAGACGATTTTACCTACCTCGGAAAAGTTTACTGGAGTTGCTGTAGCGTTGACTGCTCTATAAAACACCAACTGAGGCTGAGTGAAATTCCCTAAAGCACCAACTGAGGCTGAGTGCGTGGAATTCGATGAATTTGCCGTAGCGTTGGCTGCTCTCACAAGCACCAACTGAGGCGGAGGAAAATTTCAAAACTGTTGTATTGCTAACAAATGACTGCCATTTAACTCGAAAATCTTTTTCTGGAAGACTCGGGAACTCGGCTTTGGGAGCACGACGAGATCGTTCGTTGATCTTGTTAAATGAAACTGAGGAAAGTGTTCACTTCTGAACAATTTTTACCGTTCTTTCCAACACGATACACTGTCATTACACTACTTACAGTTTTAGGACCCTCCCATACTATTATTTAGTTTTTAGCATAGCTATGCGACGTTTTCACTTATGCGATTCTGGACTTGTAGATGGACACAAATCGGCTTCATGCAACTGTTGAGTTAAGTTTCACAGTGTTGGTGGTTTGGTTTATTTGCTTTCAATGCGGTGTGCCTCACTGACGTGAATGAAGAAAGGGAAGCGATCATGAAGTTTGAAGGCCCAACGCGCATCGTTTAGTTATATCCCATCAAATGAATAACACGGTCACTAGAAATGGAAAATATTAGCTATGGTATCTATTTCGGCAGGTTCGTCGTTCTTTCTCTGCCTTTTCGCTTCGGTAAACGTTTTGTTGAAGAGGCCCTCGCGAAATGCTCGAGGTTGAGTGAAGCGACAATTTTGCGCGTAATGAGACAGCCCGCCCTCCAGGCGTGTCATATTCCAGAAATCCAGGCGCATTAAAGTTCAATAATAGCAACCCACCCAAAAAAGCTCTTTGAGAGCAAGCATCTGAAGCGCGGAGGACGCCGAATGAGTGAATGAGAGCCCTCGTGGCTCATGTCTCTGGCAAGGAACTAAACATCATTCTCCAAGTCCAAATTTGGACTTTAAATGTCAACTGAAATTAAATGCCTTTTCTTCTCATGTCCCGCTTAAATTGAACTTAATGCTGGGTGAAGAGCTCCATTGCGTGTTATTTTTTGCACAGGCGGTGAGTACTCGTAGTCTTTTAATTAGATATATCAGCAGAGATGTATATCTACCATCGGAATATCATCAATTTCAAATGAGAATAAAGATCCTCAGAACAAATATTTTCGTAAAATATTTGTAGTGAAATAACACTATAAGATAAAGCCAGAAATTTCAAGACTGCAAAGCTTTTATTCATTAAACAGCATTTTTTTCCAGGTGGCAAAGCATAATTTAAAAAAAATTAGAGCACCGTTATTTCGTTCAATGGTAGTGAATACACTCAAGCACTAATACCGGTACGGATGAGTTGTGTATCTGTAGAGACAAAACGTTTGCAAAATTTTCTTTCAAACGCGATGCACATCAGAAAAATATATAAATTTCTTGTGGAATTCCAGGAGGTTAAATTATTTTACGAAAGCAATTTGCATCTCAATTGGCATTTGATTAGTCTGCAGTTTCCCAGTCAAAAATTTAGTTAATTTTTAAGAATAGGTTAAATTGCAAAGTTTTCAGCTTCAAAAGCCGACGAGAGCAATTGTTGTTTGTACGGAAATGAAACGCAACGTGCCACGGAATGTTTCCTGCTCTAACACTCCGCATTTTGCTACATGCATAATCTATCTCATTTCCTCTAATTTCTCATCAATGTTCAACTCAAAGTTCAAAAGCAATCTTGTGTTACATTGGAAAACAGTTTCAATATCTTTGTGAATCTAACAAAAAGCCTCAACGTGAGTGTTAACCGAGTTTTCAAGCCATCTTCAAGGTACTCACGATTCTATGAAAGTTTGGTCACCTTTGATGACGCTTTGTAACAACTTTTCTGTTTCTCACTCTTCTCTCACTGAGAAATCCATTCGCCTCAGACGTGAATGCGTCTCTAACGAATGATGCCTTCTTATGGACAACTGAATTGAAGTCACATCCTTCAAAGAGGACGGTCACGATGACGAAGTTTTGAAATCAGCAGTTGTCGAAAGTCCAGCAGCTTTCCCTTGTTTTCGAGTAGTTGCAGATCCCTGACAAAGTCGTCGAGTTTTCCTTATTTCACGAGATGTGACGTCGAGGAGTGTGCTTCATCAAAGTTTGGGCGACTCTGTGACACAGTGCTGTCATCTTTCTCATCTTTATATTCGCCACTTTCTTCTCGGGACATGAGGGATGTCGAAGTTAGTGCATTAGGTATTTGTAGACCATCTCTATTTCGAGCATGGCGACTATTTGGATGCAAAATGATTCTATTTTGTTCTCGAACAAGACTATTTGTTGTGGAGGAACTGAATGGAAAAAATTACTCTGTTCCTTGAGGCGAAGAACCTCAAGGAAACCTCACATGCTTCGCGACATCAGTCGGAATGAATATTTGAAATCAGTTTAAAATATTTTTGACAAAAAAAATGTCAGATTAATTTGAACTTCAAACTTGCGCATATAAAAATTTTCCATGATCTGTGATACAATACTTGAGGGTTATAGGACCCCAAATGTGAATAAAGTTAGATTTTGTAAGACCCCATATGGCTTTCAAAATGGCAAATCACTTGATATCAGAGTAGATCATTTATTTCAAAAAATAAATCTTCTAATTGTTTTTTATATTTTTTTATTATTAATAAACCTAAACCTCATAAACCAATTTGAACTGCATAGCATGGAAACGTGTAACTAAGTAAATTTCATGAAGATCATTTACGAAGCTCTGAATGTAACATGACATGGTGAATCTATGCTTGAAGAAGAAATCATATCTCCACTTGAGGTTATGTTTCAGGGAGGGCAGATAGTATCAAAAGGACTAGCGATAGTTTGATCGGCATGAAAAAATTTTGCGCTGCATGTAAATCGAAATCTTCAGAGTAATTTTTTCTGTGCTTTCCGTAAATGTGATTTTGTTGGGGAATAATGATGTTACAGTTTCGTGGCAAAAATTAAATAAAAACTTAATTTCTTCGTACGTCAGCACAATCTCCTGTAATGTGATACTTGATACTTAACCAGTTCACACTCGTTTTTTCACCACATTTCAAAAACACGTGTCTAACAATTAAATTCTAAACTCCGTGTCATTTTCTAATCCAGTGCGGCTAGTGTAGTTGCATATCGTACGTATAACGATGAAATAATTCGTATGCAGTTAATTAGTACTTTTACTCGTTTCTTAAACGTGAATACTTCTATGATGCCAAGTTCTTCCCACGTTCCTGAGTTCTTAAAAATGAGTGACAACTTTTTCATTCATATTTTTTGTATTTGAAAGTCATATGAAGCCATTTTTCATTAGGCGAACATGAACATAAGATGACTTTTTCCAAGAAACTTGTGTCAAACTTCACAAACAAAGTATGTAGTAGAAAAAGTACCATGGGTTCTAGTTCCTGAAGCCGGAAACTCTTCTAGAGTAGGGTAAAATCATGGACGAGTGAAAAAAAACAAATACGCAATGATTCCTTTTTTTTCAAGGAATTGCTCGTATTTCAGGGAGGTGCATTACACAAAACAGTAAGGCTAGTTCCTTTCAGGTCTCATTTTCAAAGCAATTTCAGTTCATCTGCAAAGAAATGTCGGAAAATGATGGAGAAAAAACGAGTTTAGCTCTCCCGTTAGGCTGTTAGAAATGGAGGGAGAATTGTTCGACCCCTTGCGGCGGTTTGCTGGCTTCAACATTTTGAAAGCATTACCACCGGAGGGTCGATGGGGTTCTGGGTCGCTTTGCTAGTTGGAAATTATTTTCAGTCGGAAGGCACCTGAGGCGGAGTACGGTCATGGAGGCTCATTTTGCAAGTTTTTGGTTTTTCTGGAGCAGGATGACGTAAGGATGCAATTCGCACACGAAACTGTATACGCAGCGCTTTGAAACTGTTTGGTGGCCAAAGCTTATTATTTCTGAAAGAAGTGCATTTCTTATTTTCCCATCGAATCAAAAGTAATTAGCTCAGTATCAAATAACGCGTTGTTAAGTATGAATGTTTTAATTTGTGATGGTGGCTCAAGGATTTTGAAAGGACTTTCCGTTCTCAGCATTATGAAATTATGAAGCTCTTCCAAAATACGATTAATTACCTCAATAAATGTTCACTCATTTTTATGATCTTTTCATGAACGTTTGAAAGCTTTGTTTCTAATCAGCGTTGAAGTTACAATGCTACCATAAATTACTGATCTCCGTAACACTTAAGCACATTATGTGCGGCACCCTTGGATGCCTATTCCATGAAGTTTGCTGAATTGGTTGGCAGTTGCGACAACTGTAACAAATATACTGTATAATGTATCTTTATTCACAGCAGAACAGATTCCTTCCAGTGTTGATTCCATGTGAGGGTAGTTTTTTGGCTCACTTGGCATGAAGCTACAGACTGCGTCAACACAACGGACTTGAGCAGGGCGCGATATTTGCGCACACGAACGTCGTGATGACGCTTCAGAGTACATAACGTCGAGCGCAGTTAGCAGTCGAGTATCTTGTTTGTCCACGAAGCATAAAGCACTCGTGCGACCTTATTAGGGCTCTTGGGGGCCGGTGTTAATTGGCTGGTGCTCTCGTAAACAAGACCATGGTGTTCCTGGCCCCTGTTAATGCGACTTCTGTGAGAACCAACTGATGAAATGCCCCAACAGCTGCATCGAAGGATTGCGCACAAAGTGCATGATGGAGCTCAAGGTTTTAGCGCTGTTATGTCTGTTTTTGTCCACGTGTACCAGCACCTTTGAGAAAGATGTTCAGTTGCAGCTATTTCATTATGTACTAGATCACCCTAGTCCAGTTCGGTCAGGTTAATTTGGTTATAAATTTTTGGGAAATGTTCGTCGTAAATTTTTTATCGTACCCACAGCACAGCGAGCAAGAATTTTTAAATTCACCTAAATTTTTTCATTAAAACTAATGTGCTTTTTCCAAGAGTTTAAAAAAATTGATGAACATTTAATAAATTACGTGTTCTTGCGGATACTTTGACTTAGTTATTTGTGCCTGTGGGAGTAACAAACATAAAATGAATTCAGAAGCAAAAACAGAGTAGATCACAGGGAGGATACCCCTGATCGAGTGGTTCAGAAGAACTGGCAGAAGAGTGCTTTACTTATTGTCCACGCTGTCCCCATCAACATCGTTGAAAATGCCGCTTCTACGGTCTTGACATTTATCTAACACAATTGTTATCAATCACGCATCGTACAACACGGGGACGTCGCTGTGACAGGGAGTAAACAATTTAAACTAACGTGGTGAGGGAAAAGTGTAGTAAAATGTAAAGGTTATAAAACAATCGACCAAACGAACAAGGGTCACTGTGACCCCTGAAAAGCCTCAGACTTGAAGAAATCTTTCAGGCTCTGTAGCTCTCCCCTTCCCCACGAGGGCACCAATAAATGAAGTTGAGGATTAAGATCGCGGTGGCCATTGGTATGCTCTCGCGAAGCAAGCGTAAAACGAGCAGTTCGACTTTTAAAGCCTTGACCTAGTCGTTTTAGAACATAGAAAAATCATCAACAGTCAGTCACTTTAAAGGAAACCACTAATGTCCTTATCCATAACGGGGAACTTCTCAGTTTAGGTTAGCTGGGAACTTGGAACCAAGCTGATGTACCCTGAACAGAACCACAGAGTTTCATTAAAAATCAAATTAATCTGCTCGAGGGGGCTGCTGTCCCCATCGCATTGAGAATGTTCTTTTTTCACTAGGAGAGATCATGAACTCGTAGCTTTGCTAGAACTTGTGCATTAATTTCCAATGTTCTGTAAGAGCAAATCCTCTGAGAGCGAATTTGACCGGAACAAATGTTCAAATTAATTCATTTCAGGCCAATGATAGGTATTTTCGAAATGAAATACATTCAGATGAGTCGAATCACGATTGCAAGCGCACCTGAAAATTTTCAAACGATTCTTTTGTTTGGAAGGAATTCGCCCGTGGAAAGCTGTAGCTGTAATTTGTTATTCTAGCAGGTAAAAATTGGATGCAAGAGGAAAGTGAGAATGAAAATTATTGCGATATTTCCGCAATCGTGATTATTTATAATCTTACTGAACGCGTAGATTTTTTTTCTTATTTATCGCTCTTCTTCCAGTTTTGGTGTTCAGGTCTTAACACTATTATTATTCATGAGCACTCACTTTAAATTGTGCTGTACACATTTTGATATTTATTGAATTTTTCATATGCTTTGAAGTGGGAGTTGTGGAAGCATTAAATGACTACACAACTCCCAAATGGTTACATAATTTGAGTGTACATGCAGATAATGAAGTAAGAACACAGCTTGTGTTGTTGTTATGGTAAATGAATGGATCTTTTCCAGATAAGCCCCGCCACTAATGCAACACATTTGTTCACCTACTTGTAACTTTCGAAATAATGCACCTATCGACTTCAAATTACTCTCAAATAAAAGATTAAAACATTCTTTCGTTTTAGACTAATTTAAAGTCGATAAGTGCATTGTTTCAAAAGTTACAAGTGGGTGAACTTGTGTGTTGCATCAGTGGCGGGGCTCATCTGGAAAAGATCCTAACGAACTTCATAGGAAGAATATTGCCACCATAGTCCTGGGGATCAACTCTTGACTTTTCCTAGAAATTAACTTTAAAGCTTTAAATAAATTGAACTTTCCTTTCACTTATTCATCTAATTTTTCCAAATTTTCGGGAAATTTTTAACCACAAACTTTGCAGCCTAACTTGATCAGCCCTGGTTTTATGGTAAAACTGAACCGTGTATGGAACATAATATACTCCTGGGATCAGGGTTAAATTCAAAAGTGAAGCAAAATAATTACCCCATGTATTAGTTTGAAATTTGTCTCCCGGCTTCAAAATTAGAAAATTTGCACACTACTGAAATGCGCGTCCCAATATTCCAAGACATGATCTATACTTTCATGTACGAAGGGAGAGATTAAGAGCAAGTGATCGGTCACTTTACAACAAGAATGACCACTCACGATAGCACCCTTTGCAACAAATTGCTAACTGATTACATTACGCAGATAATGTTGATTAGAAGTTGGATTATTCCATTCGTGCGATTTCGTTCGTGCGTGATAATAATGTTATTCTGCTAATGTGATAATAATATTATTCCTAGCACTTAATAGGAAACAGTTGAAACCTATTAATGAACTATTGCGAACGCTTTCCGATCATTAGGTTTTCTTATACTTATTTTCTGCTGTAAATATTTTCCACTAGTTGCATTGTATAGCCGACCAAATACAATATGAAAATAATATATTTCTCAAGTGTGTAGGAACTTTATAAAATTAGTTTTATATTTTCAACATGATCGCATCTCTCGATCAATTACTCAGGTATTTTTAACATCTATTAATTTTCATTTTCCTTATTTTTATCAACGGCCCATCAGTAACAACTTCCGTTTTTCCGGAGCATTTTTTTTTAACCCCTGCGCACGATGTATATTTTCACTGTTTTGTTGCTCTGTCATTTTACATTTTTAGGAAAACATTTTCCTCTGTTTCCGATTAGAGAGCAATATGAAAACTTTCTCCCGTTTGTACGTTTACTTATGACCGGGTCGCGCCTACTTCGTCACATAAATTAATAACAAATGAGATAACACATCTCTGGCTTCACCATTTGAATATTCTCTAGTAATATCATTTGGTTCTGCGGAATAATTAAGGCCGTGACCTGCGAATCCCAGTAAAATAATCAAAATTTAGTATACGGCAGTTTCTAGTAACCGATTAATAAAAAAAGGAATAAATCAATTCATTACTCATGGTATTCAACAAAATTTAAGATCATTTTCATAATGATCTGCGCTTTGGTCTCAGTAAAAATGATCATGAAGCAAACCTCAACCGATAAAATAGATATTTCTCTCGATATTAGGTAATTTTTTTTCAAAGTCCATTTGGTGCTCATATTAAAGTAAAAATGTTATTTTTGCCATGGTATTCGTGTACATTATCATGAGTGACGATACTGCACTATCAAAATTTCCTTTAAATGCTAAATTAAGAATAAACACTTCACAATAGACACTTAAAGAAGGTTGACTTATATGTGAGCAACCATTTTCAACAGTCGTTTTTCGTTCTTTTGTCTACTCGCCAACCTCTAAATCACTTAAAAGACTCATAACCGTTTCTTACAGTAAACCTTACCATTTTTAAATGAAAAAAGAATTCAACATCAAATTGTTGCGGCTATTTTTAACAGTGGTTTATCATCATTTGGTCCTCTTGCCTACCTCTGGATCCCCAACTAAGTTGTGAACTACGCGTCGCTCACCGCACGCCAGCATCTCCTTCATTCATTTCCTGAAGAGCTCCAAAAGACAGAAGCTTTACAAACAAGACACCGCCGCCATTCTATCGTACGGCACGAGCGCGGGCAAACAAGGGACTGAGCTTTTGAGTGCCGGGAAGGATTTCATCAGCAAACAATTGAGATTGGAAGTTCGGATAAAATGGCATCGAATGACGGAAGTGTTTTTTGAGAGAGAACAATGATTTTCCTTTTACAATACAGCACTTGAGCGACACTCTCAGCGTGACGATGAACTTTCGTTGATGCACATATTTTCTTCCAAAAAAATTTCATTTTAAATCTGCTTCGAACTATTAACTAAAATTGAAACTCTTTGAACCGCAAATTAAAAATAACATTACATCTCAAGTAAATGTTCTGCTTTTATCGAGCGCTTCTATTCTAAGTAAAAGAACTTTTGAAGACCTGACGCTCGATGGAGTCAAAATTGATTTTCTTCACCGAAATTCTGTCCGTTTTTATATGAAAGTAGCGGATTTGTCTGGCACGGAGGTAAAAAATATCTTGAAGAGACAACTAACGTGTAACATGTCATACTAGACGATCCTAAGCAGTCATTCTTCTTCATTAAAACATTAATTGGCAATTTACGATTCCCTGTTGTTAGTGAAGGAAAGAATTCTAAGAAATTTTCGCTCAAATACATTAGTACCTGCTTTATACTGAAATGCTCGAATTTGCCATTTTATCCCTTCAATAAAGTGACGAGAATTTACAATGAATAGCAAAAAATTTGCGATACAGCCTAATGGCAAGTCTATTAACTCTGTGTACTCGGACAAATTGAGTTGTCAGGAATTTATAGCAAGGTATTATTGTGCAATTATTGTTTGTCAGACCCCGAAGCTTGAAGAAAATAAAATCAGTTTCTTACTATGTTCATCAAGTAAAACTATGGTCAGGCGATCAAAGTACGGCGAAAGTCTGCGTATTTCCTAACTTTTCAAGTTCTTCAAGCCCTGTGGATGAATTACTGAGAATGTATTTTATGTACAAAATGATAATTCATCTGGTGCTTTCATGTGACCTGTCGCATTCTATGATTTTGTAATCAGGTGATAATTAGACATTCATGCAGAGCAGCTCGTGAACGCACAAATAAACGTCAGGAATGCGAGAAAAATAATTATGTTGGTTCAGAAAATTGTTCTGCAAGACACATATGCGATCCAAAATTTACGCATCACACTAGATAAGGGAAGTTGGTTTATCGTGATGTAAATGGATGATTGTATGTGCTTGTGAAAGGGTGTGTAAGTAAGCCAATGAAAAAGCCGAAACGTTTGCTTGAAAAGTAAAAATGATAATTTTTACTTCTACTTTTCTTTTTATTTTGCACGTAAATTTGACTTTCACTATTTCAAAGGACCAGGTTCACTTACGTTGATTGAGATGTAGTTTCTTAAACAGATGTTCTAATTATCGAGACCCAATACTGAAGAGAACATCTCTTGGCTGTCTGTGCTAAGAGTTGCATGGGTATAAGCGATGAGTTTAACCATTAACTGAAGCAACCGATTGGTGAGTCTTTGTCAATAACAGGGTGGTGGGCAATGAGAGATTGCTTCATAGAATGCGACTTTCGTAAAGGAACAACTAATCATATGCCTGAACTTGCCATTTCCAAATTTTTACCATACCTGTCATTATCATACTGTCTCGTTTGAGAATTGTAAATTGTTCCTATTGAAAAATGGAATATTCAGTCAGAAAAATTTACTCACAACTGAACGGCATGAACCAACAATCTTAATGATATAATTTTCCAACGAATCACAATATTTTGAAGGCATAAATAGTGTTAATTTTCACAATAAGTTAGCCTTAATAAAACTCCTCCCATTTTACTTTCTTGCAAAACATCTTAAACTGCAAAAAATTTCCTAGGCAGATTTATCAGAGTCGAACTGCTCTTTCTGCTCTCAGCATGGTGATGTTGCCAGCATGGTGATGATGACTCCTTCAATTTAATAACGTTTCCCAATTAAGAAAGCGGTAACCTTATATCGATTCAGTGAGAAGCTGCACCGCATTTGAAGCACTCATTTTTCAATTTGTGTTCGAAACTCAAAAGTGAGAAAGAAGTGCCGCATGGTCTGCGATGTGGGGGACAGATGCCGTTTGGTCTGCCGTATAACATTTCATCAGGCGTGTGAATCATCTTTGCTTCTCGCTCCACAGCTCGCAAATAAAAACGAGTTCGATACGCAATGAGGAACTGCCGGTTCGCGTAAAAATGCATACTTTTCCCGTCCTTGATGCATCTGTGAAAACTACAAAAATCCACACAAACGATGTTTTCTTTGAAGTGTTCACGGAAGGGCGAAGCTTTTCCTCTTTGAAGGTATCTAAGGATATTTTTCTTAATGCAGTATTTTAAGTAATTCAGAAAAACACAAATTGTTATCATTTTGCTCATGTCAGAGCTATTGATGTGTCTAAACGTAGGGGCTTGGGTTTTATACGTTAGAATAAAGGATCGGTTTAGCAAGACGAATTTGTTAGAAAACACTGCTCTTTTTTCAATTGAATGCGAAAATTTCACATATGTTCATAATTTTCTCTTGTCGTTTCAGTTTCATTCAATGTTCATAAAAAGTCATTTGTTTCCATTCCGAAAGTAGCGAAAAAGCAGGAATTTTCAATGAAATTTTTTTAGCATTTTCGCGCCCTTGAACAACGCATGCCATATATATAATTTCAAACGCAGTTGCATGAGGACAATTTAAAACATAATCTAAGCTTACCGAGTTTCAGAGAAGATATCTAGCCTCAATTGTGAAGTAGCTTGAATCTGCGCTGTAGTAAATAATATTTTTGTCACACTCTACAATCAGTGAAGATATGTGTGTAAAATGCACAAGATATAAAGGAACCGAAGTCAATGAAACTGAAAACTCTGACTAAAACATGAATTTTTCATCTCATGCGAATTGTGACAAAATGTGTAAGAAGCATCGTTTGAAAAATGTTAAGTTGTATTTAAAAACATCCAATTTTCGTAAGTTAAACTATAGAACAGCGTTCTCGTGAGACTCTTATCGCTGGTAAGCATAAGTACAATAAAGAAAATGTCCGTAAAGCGTGGAGGTATATAATACGTCACGGATAATTTTTCCACTTACCATGCCAACAATGGAATATTTTTGCCAATTACATGATGAATAAATCGTGCCTTAGTCACTCTTTCTTGTCTTCGGGAGGTATTTTCTTTCCCTGAGCATTAAG
>JACJUY010000726.1:140499-188315 GCA_014220935.1 Platorchestia sp. MABIK | reverse complement strand
CTTTTCATGTACGTGTTTGCGAACGGCCGAAATATTTTCCTTCTTAAGGTCGATAAATCAATGAAAGAGAATAACATTTTCTGGCGATTCCAGTTTGTCAATTTGCTAACTGTAGGGCGTGTTGTCTTCGGAGGCGCCTGCAAAAACCTTTGATTCTTAAATTTTGCCTCGGGAGTCGAGTCGAGGTGAAAGTGAGTGCTGGTTTGGCCATCTGCAGCACTTATAGGAGAATTTTAATTATCTTATATCTCTTTCACATCATCATCAGCGATCATTTTTAAAGTTAGGGAAACCAGGATCTTCGATGGTCTAAGCATCCTTCTGTGAAAATTACTTATCAATAGTAAAATGATTTCTTTTTCATCAATGTCTGTAGCAATAATCGTTATTTCAACAGTCAGGTTCTAATCAGGAAACAGGGTGCTTCAAAAAATTGATGTATTTTATAAACTGGCTCTTGAAATTTATTCTCCAGCGAACGTGGTTAGATCGTTTGAGAAAGAATTCTTAAAGCTCAGTTTGAGACATTATACAGGGTGTTTTTTAAATACAGGACCTGAAAAAATTTTTAATAAGTTTTGACACATTGAACGGATTTTTGAAAACAAAACGGCAGTAGAGTCCTGAGATTTATACGTTATATTTATCATCTACGTATTAATGATACAACAGTCAAAATAAGAATCAGAGGACAAAGTAAAATTCATCCTGTTTGGAAACTGCAACCAAGATGACGAACTGGATAAAGGAACAATTAGCTTTCATAAATATTCAACAACATGTAATTCATTGGATTTTTTCTTGTGGGTATATCTAAAGGCAAAGTTTTATCGTGACAAACCGACGAATCTGACTTAACTCAAGGATGCCATCATCTCAGAAATAAGATTGATCGGTCCGACCCCACCAGTGCTGCAATGTGAACCCTGCGAACACGCGCCCAGTATTGCTTGCAGTCGTACGGACGCCACATGAAGAATGTCATCGTCAAAAGTGGGTCCAAATAAACGATTTAAATCTCAGAATTCTACTGCCTCTTTATTTTCAAAAATCCGTTCATTGTATTAAAAGTTATTAAAGATTTATCGGGTCTCGTATTTAAAAAACAACCTGTACTTTCTGATCTAACTGGATGTTCTGAAAGACAGATAAAATGTTCAAGATGGTAGTCTTCAGCAACGATACATTGCAGGGGACCAGTCCCAAATTATTCTTTACTTCGAACCAAGGTGTGCGGTGGGATTTTTGTACACACCACTTGACCTGTCCTCGCATGTCCACTGTCTCTGGACCGCAGCGACATTCTCAAACTTGCAGCACCATTTAATTTAAGAGCTGTTTTAAGCTCTTCAAGGCTCTAACGTACGCACGCCGTATTGTGCAGCTAGACTGACCATTCTGCCGCGCGTTGAGATATCATTGCATTGAATTTGTCTAGAAATTTAAGCTTGCAGCAGATGAAATACATTCCTTATATCATTGAAATGAGTGTATGCATTTTTTGAAGCACTCAGAAATGCCGCTGGCCCCAGGGAAGTAGGGAATCTGATGTGATTAGTACTCAGAAATGTTGAGGACCACCAGTTTAAATATTTAACCTGACTTTTGGAAAATTCAGTGTGAACAAAAGGTAAACTAATTTTTCCAAATGAGGTTCAACTTAACTTTTTCTAAAAATCTAACCTTGTTAAATGGAAAAATATTTTATGACAGCTCAAACAGAGTGTGCATTTATTTAAAGGCCTCTAAATGATGAGGCAAAGCCATGTGATTGAGATTTTTATAGATTTCCGTTTCATGATCGATCGGTCATTATGAGTTAACAGACTGCACATTACAGGTATCGAATTTGGAAACCGATAAAGAAAACTGGAGCTTGACCAGTACAAACCAACTTTCCAGCAGGTACCTAAACATACTGCTTGCCCGCAAAGATTGATCGGTGAGCACGAGTTAACTGACTTGACTTATCAAGTATCGAATTTGAAGCCAATGAAGAAAACAGGACCTGTACAAACAAACATCAACTTAGACCATAAAACTTTTTGAGTTTCTTCTGACTACAAAACAAACAACAACTTTACCATGACCGCAACAATCAATCGGTCAGCAAGAGTGCTCATCAGCAAGAGTGCTCATCAGCAAGTGTTCATCAGCAAGAGTGCTCATCAGCAAGTGTTCATCAGCAAGAGTGCTCATCAGCAAGTGTTCATCAGCAAGAGTGCTCATCAGCAAGTGTTCATCAGCATGAGTGCTCATCAGCATGAGTGCTCATCAGCATGAGTGCGCGTCAGCATGAGTGCGCGTCAGCATGAGTGTGCGTCAGCATGATTGCGCGTTATACAATTTTTGAAAGCAGGCTGTGACCTGGAGCTCATGTCCGATTATTGAAGCTCTGATTGCCACCCATCATATCAGGCGAATTCCACTAAAAAGTGATATTTTCGTCACCGCCACTTCTTGTTTACAAGAAACCTTTTTCTTCGCGTGGTGGCCGCAGTCCCGCGTCTGCTTAGCTGGCCATTTTTGATGGGAGGCCGCGACCTGGGGCGTGCGGGCGCCCATTGATCGGCCCAATCTGGCCATCTCGTGTTAAAATCAACACGCAGAGCCCCCCGCTCCCGGGCCTCTCACTATGTTTCTCTCCGTTCGTCTCGAATACATCGTGGATAAAAAATGTTGGAAGCGTGAAAATAATTAGCTATTATAATTCAGATAATAACTTCAACAAAACCTTTCTTTCCTAAACTAAAGTTTTCGTTTTAATGTGCGACCAATAGTATTCGTAAGCGTATGAGTGCCAGGATACGAAGGTGTTACCTTCGAACATGTCAAGCGAAACGTGAACTATAATGCAGCTCTACATTGGCTGAATTAATTCTATGAATGATGAAGCCATTTTCGAAGCAGTGAGTGTACAAGGTTTTCGGCTTACATCGGAATCTCAATACAGTTCGATGACAGCATAAGTCTTGAGCTTCTTAATCAGTTTCCTGCTGAGGTAAACCTTATTTATACTCATCCACTACCTCAAGATGGAAGCCGATGTATTTTTCCGCCAAGTCGCGCTCGAGGGCCAAAACATCCATCCCGGATGCTCTTTACGCTTATTTGTTTTGTAAGCGTTGGTATTCCAAGTCAGTCAAAGAACCCTAGACTTATGTCTTCAACCGATGGCCAGGGTATTTGTAGGTGTGAAAACAGTATCGGAAATTACGTTCGTGTTCATAAAGCTAAATATTTGAATTCGTGTAAAATTCACATTCAATTTATTAAACAATGTTGTTAAACCAAACAATCTACACAAAATAATCAGGATTTTTTTCGCACAGTTTCTTTCTTTTGCAAAGTACTTAGTCCAGGTTGCTTCAAACCTGCGCCTGCTTTTAAGTAAAGTATGAACATTTTCTTTTTGTCTTGAAGCCACTTTTGCTCTGCACTCTATTTTATGTATTTGTGTACTATTAACGTCAGACTTTACCAAAATTTACGCTCATCAAGGAAGAAGGAAGATTTGAGTGAAAAAATTGCAATCACGACTGACGATTTAAGCAAGATCCAGTCGCATCTGCTGTGACCCGCCAGTTCGCAATAGTGTTTTCCAGCTTGTTTGTTGTTAGTGATCAACGTTAATGGGTGTCAAGCACATTCTTTCAACGTTGCGATTGTCTAGACAATTTTGATACTCTCATTCTACAACAACAAAAAAGCCCTCCTACGAAATCAACCAACTGGCTCTTTTGGTGACAAATATCTCCGCTTGATTTCAGTTTCTTTTCTCTTTTCGACCGTTGAAATCGAATCACAACTCGTTCTTCCTCATTGGGGCAAATTGATAGTGGAGCTAACACGTTTGCACTGTGTTATCAGGAAGTCAACTGAAGAGATCGTTAAAAAACTCCTCACTCAAAACCACAGAATCTACAACTCAACGCATAAATGCGTAGAAAACTTTCTGGGCCTCTCATGGAGAAATGTCTAGAGGATTTTTAACCTCCCTCGGTCGCTTCTAATTTATCATTTGTAGAATGCTGCAGTGTATAACGCCAGCTGGTTGGAGAGATCTTAGAATAACCTAATCATTAGAACCTGAATTGAAGATCGAATTAAGAAAATAAAGGGGAGCTGTGATATAAATGCTATCCAATTCTACAACTTTAATTTGAGACTTATGGGGGCACATTTAAACACAGTGTACTGATGTACTTTAAGAATTTACTTTTTCTGACTGGCCTTGCAGTGGCCGAGTGTACAGAGCGCTTGCGTTCTGTGCTTCCTGCACGGGTTCGAGCCCTGTACGCAGCAGTTGGCGTGAAAAACGCTGACGCGGCAAATCAAGGTCGTTGCCTGCTGTGTGGTCACTGTCCTTATGGAATGTCACCTGGGCACTAAACGAGAGGAAAATAAGGCCTTAAAGCTCGGGCGTGACTAGGGGCCTGGGGAACCCTTATCACGTACATTCCCTGTAAGAGTATCATGTCAATGAGACTCAGCCACTCTCTAAAAAGAGAAAAAGGCTTGGTATATACGTATACTTTTTCTGACTAGCTCCCGAAAAAATTTCAAACTAGATCGTACAAAAGTAATGTGCCTTCCGTTCAAGAATTTTCTCACAGAAGCAAAAATGTACGATTTGTATCACTAGCAGAAAATACTATGCGCATAACAACTGAAATTCAGAACGACGACTCTCGATCTTATTTGCCTCGATTTGTTGCATCCACGCAATATGTGCTAATTAGTTTTCGTTCATTGCGTAACATCTTTGGTAGCCTCGATCCCTTCAGCGTGGTTTTTGACACCCAAATGCGCTTGAAATAAATTCCTAGCAATGGAAACGAGTCGATTATGTATATCAAAATGATCGCAGCACCAGCTTTAGTTAGCCGGTGGCATAAGGTACTGTAACCAATAGCAGAATTTCACGCCGTGCTATCGCCATGGACAAGTTGAGGCACTCGCTGCTGATTTCTACAAAAAGAACCTGCAGCCTGTGGAGAAATTTAGCGACCGATTGGCCGCGTTATTGGGATCACCTCCAGCGTCGACCCGATGCTGAGGCCACTATGCGAGAAAGAAAGATCCTTCACATCGAGCAGTTTCCACGTCCACATTTCGTTTGGTCAATGCTTGCTTGTTTCGTCTTTGATGGCACCCAGAAAATGACAGAAACCAAAATTCGAGGAATAGCTGTTGAAACAGAAAAAGTTTTCTTTCATTGGTCTCTACTCGGAAACCGTTTCATGGTGCTCTGATGATTCTCAGTTGATACTACTTTAAAGTGGTTAAAAATATTGCGTAAATTGTTCGGTTTCTAGGAAATGTTAATCATGCGGCAAACGAGAAACCATCCAACTTGATGCAGCGTGCAATTTACCGCAGTGACGAACCACTCACAATTCTGACATTTAATTTTCTCTGCTGACATGGAGAGCAGAAATAGGATAATCTTGCTTTTGAACGAAATGATATACAGAGAAGTTATATTAAAACGAATTAGGCGAAAATCATAGCTCCCGTGATAAAATATTGATCGTTGGATCTTGGAACTAAGAGCGATGTTCATTAAGAAATGCAAGTTCCTCAATGCAAGTGCTTCTTGGTGTTTGATTTGCAGAGTGTCCAAACATGTGAAATGTTCTTATTGCGGTGATTAACAATCAGCTTTTACAAAACCTTTTAAAAAGTAGTCTACGAAAATTTTGATTGACGGAGAAATGAATGAGTTGAGAGAAAGTCAAACATGCAGTTCCTGGTGACATTCGCGTGAGTGGAAGACACTTATTTTAGCGTCCATATGTTGTCTTTCTTCCATTGTTATATAATAAAAGAAGTGTTAACTTCGTTGACAATTTACGCAAAAGTAGAAGAAAAATACCTTTTAATTCTATTGAAACTCTTTCAGTAATAATTGACAGAATTGCAAAGGTGCCAACAAGGTTTTTTGAATTAAAAGGGCGATTTTTTGGAAATCTAAGTTTTTTTGTGAATATAAACAAAGGTACAACAGGATAATGCTTAAAATTGTTAAACAGTAATATTGAAAAAAATCTGAGAATTTATCAAATTACTGTACAATTTCGGAGATATGTCCAACATTTTCTCGTCAAGAATACAATAAGAAAATTGAAATAGTGTCTGTGAGCATAGTTGCGAAAGGGCTGGGGCATTGGAGTACTACCTGGATAATTTGTCACTCTGCCTCGATGAAATCAAGTTTGTCTTTTCACTTTTCGTCTCAACTTCTTTCGCAATTCTCTGTAGAAACTGCGCATGCAAAGCCTATGTCAAATTTAAATTATTTCAAATCATGTGAATTAGGCAAGATTTCTTTAATCACTGTTACTTGTCACTGTCACAGTTATTTTTATTACTCAAACGATGTTCAATTCATAAGGATTAAACACAACTAAACCTTTCAAAGCTAAAACGCTTTAGGATGCATGGATTTAAAAGTCATCAGACAATTTCTTTGGCTCAAATGTCGTCTTTATTTTCATCCTGAATTGTACTAAAAAATTTCGGCCCTCGAAATGATATTTCTCACCGTGTGTGCTGTATATTGGGCGCCCTCTTACACGCAAATGGTACGCGAATAGTCATTCTGGACTGACGATGAACTTGGAAATCTCACTGTCTCACCAAGACATAACTGTAATGAAGTGACACCTATTTGTAACTAATTATTTATACATTTTTAGTACGATGGTTAAAACAATTATTGCTTTCATCGTTATAGCATAGCTCTCTTGTCCAGATTTCTTTTCACCCATTATCCTCTTCTTGCAGAACGTCCACTAAACTTTCTTCTCATTTTTATTTCTATATTTTTAACTAGCCTCCACACTGGTAATCGCTTTATCTGTATCATATGCCTACTTAAGTGCTTTGAATTCTGCCTAATCCGACGACTTTCTCAATGCGCCTATTGAACCACCTCATATCTCATTGCATGGCACCAAGTAACTTCCCAAATTTTTTTCGATTGAATCATCTGACACAAGCTAAAGCTTGTATTCTCTGCTAATCTTATTTTCAAGTGTCAGTTTCATTCAGAATGGTCGGGACGCATTCTCTAGTTTTAGTATTTCAAGATTATTTTTAATACTTGTGGTACTACATGTTCCATTCCCTTTAGATGGTACAACCATTTTGATGTAATTCCCAATCTAAAAAAAATCTGTGGTAGAAATGTAAACAAGCTCAATTCAAAATTACCTCTCCGTTAAATCCACAGCATTCACTCAATCACTGTTGACATGTCTAAATATTGTCAGCTTACTCTTCCTCACTAACACTCAAGTTTTCTTTTTTGCTCGCACATATCTAAGAATTTGGTCTCCAGTTTGAACATTTCCTCTTCCGAAAAAGTAACAAGTGTTATATCAACAAGAAACTAATTACTTTCTTTCAAGAACACATATTAATTTCAAGAAATCATCATTTCAAGTATGATGGAAACCTCATTCCTCTCGCCAAGTTACCAAGGTATGCTTTAAACAATCATGGTGAGTCAACTCGATCGTTTTTTAATCCTACCGACACCAAACACCTGTTAACCAATTAGTTACTACATTTTCTATTCTGACATGCGCTCTGTTATGACACAAAACATTTCACTGTGCTCAGCGAATCTTCACGCTCTCTTTTGACAACTAAATCTTCACGCTCTGTTGCAACAAAATTCGAGACCAAATATTGGGTCACGCTTTTTCACGATCTATGAACGGTTGAATTATGCCTTCTGCTTTTGGTATTATTTTTCAGACGCTGATATAGTCGTATCACGTTGACTACGTTTGTACAATAGTTGCGGCTGGTTAATTTAGATTGTATTGGCAGAATTGAAAAAAATAGCGATACTGCCCGAATGGCCTTCTATCCTTCCTAAGAAGTGCTGAGAATACAACAGTACGATTATATTCTAACAAGCGAGCTAAAATGTACTACAAACAAACATAGTGAAGAAATCTGAATGATACGCAATCCAGATACACATAATGGTAATTAAATGAGCAATATGCATAGTGGTACACATATATAGTCAAAGTGTTGAACTCCAATCTACGAACATCTTACCCTTCCAAATGCTACTGAGCTTTTTTTTCAAATACCAGTCTTGCGTCGACATTTATCTTTCTATACCTGCCAATTTCACATTAATTTCTAACTTAAAGGGTGAAATATTACACATGAACAGTTTAGGTATCAGAAATTTTAGAATTTTCAAGTCAACTTGAACTTGTGAAGAGAACATGTCTTCTGTGAGCATACTAAATATTTTCTAAAGCCAACAAACCTCTTTTTACGATTGAATCTGCCTCCTCCAAATTGCTGCATTTTCTGCCTCGAGGCGCACTGCACCGAAAGACAACGACATGAACGGATGCTTCCGTCTGTCACCAGGGCGAAATTATCAGAATTTATAGCGACATCTGGCGCACTCCAATGGAGACCTGGCTACCTCACTTTAATGACCTTGTTAACGTGCCTCTTGATGCAGTTTATTGCCTTCTGTGAGCTTTTCTACAGATTCTATTTTTTCCGTCTCCTTCCTAAGCTTTTAATTCTTGAGTACAGTAAACTCGATGCTTCATTTTCCTAGGACACCTGTAATCATTTTCCTTTTATATTATTTTAACTTGCGCACAGCGTCATAGAAATGTCTCTTTTTTGACCCGTGAAATAAGTGTAGATTATTTTTCATATTGATAACCAAACCTATTTGATCTTTTCTTACCCTAATAAATCTATCCAATGTTAACCTGTCCTAATCTACTTTACTCTATCCGATGCTAACCTATCTTAACCTACGCATACCTTTACGAAACTAACTTCTCCTAGTCTAGCTTAAACCTATCCAAAGGTAACCTCTCCTCATCCGGCTAACTTGACCAATTCCAAACTAACTTATACGAACAAAACCTATCGTACAATATCCTATCCTTTCTTAACCGAACTTTTAATTTCATGAAACAAATTTGATGTACTTTTCGATGGTATGCTTGCCAAGTATTCTTATTAATTTTTTGGAGTTGTATAAGCTTTTTTAGCATTAGAATGAGGAATTAACAATTTCCGAACAATCTAATTGCAAGCGTATATCCGATAACTAAACTGCCCAAATTAGAAACCTTCATTGTGGTTAGGGAAGCTCAAACTAAATATTATGTACATATGTACATAATATGTACATTGTTACGAGTAAAACATAGGAATAAACTTAGTATCTACCAGACAACGCTGTTTGCATTGTGGGTCGAATAACTTACGAGGCTTCTGTAACAACCTGGCAAGAGATGAGCAAATTCTGTAGTCATCTCGAGTAAATAACTTATTATACTTATGTTTCTATCTTAGGACGAAATGAGCAGACAAAATAAACATGCTAATATCAGGCTAAGTTCATTAATGGTTATTGTACATTGATGGAATTTCAGAGATGGAGGTTTATTCTTCCCATTCTTCATGGTAAAGGATGGTGTTTAGACACGATTTATTATTGTTTTTTTTAGCTCACTTCCGTTTTTTAATTTAGCTTTACTTATTTACCATTTGTTTAGTTATTGGAGAGCATGTATTTAAAGCCCACTTTCGAAGGTCTAGTAATAGGAGACACCGCTGTATTACCATGAGGTGTGATATTCTAGAATTCAGTTGCAGCAAAAAGAAAGCAATTTAATGAGTAATAAGGGACTGTGAGCTTATCTCTATTTTTCGTCAAGTAGTCATGCCAGTCACTTTGAGCATAAATTTGAAAGTCATAGCTATCGTTACTTTTAAGTGTCATGTACAAATAATTCTTAGGAGTAAATCGATAGAAATCAGGCAGTTTCAGAATTTTTAGTTCCCTGAATGGATCATTTGCGTGGTCGTTGTTAGATAGCGACTCATAGATAACAACTCGTAAAAGTGCAATTAATGAGGTAAATTGTTACTTTTAAGCGCCTCTGCTGAAATTTATTAGCAAGGTATTCAATATTTGTCAAACACACTTAACGTTTATTTCTTAAGGGAAAAATATCAAAAGTTGCACACAACAGCTTCAGAAATCTTGTCCTAAATCAGAGAAGAAACTTAAAAAAAATTTAGTAACGCTCGTATAATCCAAAATCAAAATGGAAATTTAAATACCATGGCGTCTGCTCAATTCTTTTACAAGCTCTGATGTGGCAAAGAAAATTCAATCTATTGCTGAAAATTTTTTACCTGATCACGAGCAAGAAAACAATGAAAATTATTTCGACAACTTTTTTGTTAACATACTCAAAAAATAGCTGATAATATCTCCTTTGATCAAACTCGTCATTTAAACTACCTGAAGCAATTTCCGTAAAACAATAACGCTTTCGTTTCATGCCAACTTGTGCAGCCAAAATTCATGACCATAAAACAATTTCAAAAATGCCTCAAATGAATTGAAATCGATTTAAGCAGGCGCTCTAAAATACAATGCACATATAATACCGTTGATCATCCCATTCGGAATTAATCATTCTCTTTCTGTACGTATTTATCTAGACAATCCAGAAATTGTGCGAGAAACTCCCATTTTTAAGATAGGTGATAAAACTAAAATCTTAATATTTCAGACTGGTTTCTATTCTACCAATTTTTAGCAAATTATTCGAAAATACTCTTTTCGAGAATGTGTACTCTTCCTACGAGCAAAAATCATTTCTAAATCATATACGGTATGACTTCTGATCTAACATAATGTACAATGCAAGCCATACTGATTCATCCATAATTTCTTCGCTCCGACATAGACGAAGGGAATGCCGTTTCCTTCGTGCCTCCCTTGTTTAGCAAAATATATGAGTCGACATCAGCATTTTAATCGGAAATTATAATGCTACGGTGTTGAAGGAGTTGCTCATAAATGATTTGAATCACACCAGACAAATCATTCATATTTCGTTGATTGGTGACTCTCACTCGGAACTTCTTTATACCAGCAACAGCATTTCACAAAGATTGATTTTGGGACCTCATTTGTTTTTTATATTCATCTACGATATCATTGGATGTACTTTTAATTCATTCTTCTTGCTGGTGATATTTCTTCTTTATGTTCAATAATTCTAGCTGGAAACTATGAGACAATGGCACGCAAAATAAGTTTCAAGCTCGAACAAGTATCGATGGTGATCAAGATAAATGAAATGTGCATCAATGTTGATGAAGGTAAATATGTCCTATCCTTTTATAAACAAAATGCGCCTCTTTCACTCATCAAAATCAGTTTTAACACATAAAAGGAACAAAATTCATTAAAATTTCTAAAAATTATCATTGAAAAGAACTACTTTATTTTCAAAGAGTATGTCTCGTATATTGGTAATTAAGCATCTAAATCATCCGAAATTCTCAGTAGAGCAAATTAGAAATTACACTTTCTCTTTATATAATATTAGCTCTTCCATTTTTTAAACATGGAATAGAAGTATGGTATGGGACTGACAAAAAAACGAACGAACTTTTTACTCGACTAGAGAAATTCGTAGCAGCAATAAAAACTTGGAATACAATGCTTAGCCAAAAATTCATTAAATTCCTATATATTATTGACCTCTGATACTCCTACCAGTTTTCCCAAAGTGATTTATGAACTTAACTTTGCATGATGAGGGGAATAAAATAAATTTTTCAAATGAGTAATACGTTCTCAAGCTTGCCATATCACGATCATTTAATTAGAAACCTAAGAAAATTTGTACTGCCTTATTACCTAATTTCGGCTTTAGTAGACTAAAAGTATGGAACTCGATGCCTTCTGACATTTCAGAGAAAATATGTCAGGGAACTTGTAGTCTTCGAGATCATTTTGTGTACGGGCGTTGATGAATGTATTTGTTAAGAACAACCTGTCTCTTCTTTATTGGATGGTTCAAAATGATAGGCCTCTTGCTGGGAAATGAATCGATTCTTAATTTTTTGGACTCGCAGTTTCCGCTTGTTCTCTAACATAATATGGAAAATTAAGTTAATATTATCTTTCACGCACTCACATTGAATAAATTATTCGATCAGTCTAGTGAAGATTTGAGTTCTCCGATCTGCATTTAGAGATGGCAAACAAAGAATAAAGTCCCCAGAGGTTGCCCTAGAAATCATTGAACTTAAAAGAACCCACATGTAGCTACATCTTTACCGGTTCGTCGTAATAATTGTGCGTAATGAATTTGCCAGTGTATCGCTTGCAGAAATAAATAGTTCCCATTGCTCCAATTTAGCATGAATAATTATTTGCTCAGTCCATAAAATTATATTTCCTGATCTCTTTTTTACTTTAGCCACTAAATAACTGGTAACTTCCTGGGCCAATTCCCTCAACGGCATTCAAATTTGTATTTTTATTTCACGCTCAAGCTGAAAATACATGCTATCTACACAAGATTGGAATTATAACTGTCAGATAAATTTGTATTCGTAGGCACTAAACAGGATTCAATTCTTTTTAACGACACCAAATAATAAATGTTTCTAGTTAACGACGCTGTTAGCCATTTAGGGGTCGCTCTCCGGGAATATTTTGAGATTTTCCTCTGAAATCTCACCCATTTTCCGACTCTGTCAAAATTAGCGAAGACAAACTGCAGCCAAGCAATCTTCACGAGGATCACAACAACATGAAGTTTGACTCTATCACTCGACACAATTTTTGTAAATACGTCGCATCACACACATCATTGCGTGTAGTATGACCTGTTTCTATTTGATAATGTAAAACAAAATGCTTCCTTCACCTTTTTGTTTGTTGCGAAGAATAAATCAGTTATTAATATTGATATGGTTAATACGGCTTAAGGCGTCATGATTCCAGCATTTATGGTTGGCGTGGTTCGTCATTTTAAATTGATGCCAAATAATCAGTGCCTTCGATAACAATCTCGACCAAATTTAACAATTTCAGCTACTCCTTAACGACACAATTAGCACATTATTAAAGGGAACAAAAGTTCAAATCAAACTTGCTTAACGCATAGAATTTCCTGTTTAAATATAATAGTAAATTGGAAACTTGTTTGGTGTATTCAATTCTCAGAACACCGATTCCTTTTTCAATGATGAAACTGAAGTAAGATGCTATCTTGCACCCTAACGAGCGCAGGCCACTTCTAAATTGCAAGGCAACATTTTGCGTGGCAGGCAGGCCAGCAAACTCAGCGCGAGGTGCGATGCGCTCAGTTTTCATCTGAGGAAGTGGAAGGCTTTGCGTCGCTGCAGTAGCATCGTAAATTATAGCGATAAGAGGAGGATCTGCTCTCGATCGATGGCCTGGACCTAAAATAAAGGCAGCCGACTGGGTCCCTTGTCCGGTAGCAGTAGATTCTGACGCAGCCTTTAGAGCGGAGTTGATTAACAAGCTTCTTTTTTTTTCGGTAAACTCCGGACGCTGGAAATAATTCGTCGATCAATAAGGTACTTCCCGTCGCGAAATAGGGTTTCAAAAATGATATACTGATCGAGGACGCATTCTTCAGCAGCTGAAACTTAGTTCCATTAATGCAGTAATAGCCAAATTAAAAAAGACAGTAATAGCGAATGCTAGTCAAGCATTAATGAATTGACATTAAAAGTGCTAGACATATGAGCCCGACATTATCCACTCATGAAGAAGACAACTACGCATATTCATGTATCGTACATTAATTATTGATTACTAAAAGGACCAAGATATTTTAGTTAAACGTATTGTCTATCATTTATCTTCAGCATAAGTCCTAAGCTAAGCTTTACGATTGTATGAAAGTCAGTCAATATATACCCAAATATTATTACAGATATTGACGCCCAATCCGAAAACAATCAAACTAACTGAAGAAAAACAAACTGAAACAACGTAAATCAATGTTTTTTCATTAGTTCGCTACATCGTTTGCTACACAATCCCCTTCGAACAACCGCTTTTAAAAAAAGTTCAACAACCTTTGTCTTATCAGGTCTTATATCTTACTGTTTTCTTGTTAAGCGTAGTAGGCATCGTAAAACTTACAACATCGTTACTGAAACGCACTGAATGAAGGAGTCATTTTCTAAGTTAGGATTGTCTCGTTTCAAAAATACCTCGCTTTAAGGTATATTATCATGTGGAAAAATATGAATAAAGGTGACTACTTGAATTTCTTGGAGCGACAAATTTTCACTACTTGGTTTATTACAAAAAAAAATATCAAATGCCGAAACACAACTCGAGAAAAGTTCTGACGCCCAATGGCTCAGAACGTTAACGTTAATATTAGTACAAGTGTTCCCATACCTTTGAAAATAAGTTGTCATTTACATACCTTGACAGCATCGGTTGTTCAGTTGATGTAGTTGTGTAGAAAATCTTTCGTCCGACGTTGGTTATTCAGATACGGACACAGAAACTTTGTACTGTTTTGAGCCAAGGTTCTCACAATTACTGGTCGACAAAGACCACGAATCATTCAATTAGGCACGAGAATATATAACAGGATTAATGTCTGATTATCTTAGCATCTCTCATTGTCTAATTAACGCTGAAACCTACAAGCGCCTCCTTGCGTTTTACCCTGATGAAAACAACGAAACAGGGAGAAAATTCAGCATTTCTTCGGAGAAAAGTACGTAATTAAAGCGTACACTGGTTCTGCGGAGCTAATCATGCAATGCGAGAAACAGATCAACATACACTGTACCTACGAGTGCAAGCTAGCGCACGTAAAAAATGACAACAATCTGTAATGCTGAATAAAACCGCGCAAATCAGTCACCGTTTTCAATTTATAGAAAGCATCATTTTTTTCAGGTGACAACTGAATTTCATGGTGAAAAATAGAGTGTACTCTCCTGTGCTTTGGAAAACATGAGTTGCTATGGAGAAGCGCATTTCAACTTCCCTCGAAGAAATCGAATAAGAATATTATAACCTGTTGTTGCTGAACCTTTTACTATGTAAATGAATTTAAGAAACTAGTGTTTATGTTTGTTATAAATTTCGTCGTTTTATTACGCCATGGACTGATTACTTGAAGCGGAACCTCCTGTCTTTCCGAGGCCTACTTCCATCGGAACATGTTACAAACGTAACAGTTTACTCATTTTTAATGGCTCTTGCACCCATCACATTTTTTCTTAGTGTTAAAAATTGCGAGTTAATAAAACCCTGTAATACTAAATAAATTATTGAACTGAGAACTGAGCCTATGCAATACAAATTATACTACTTTATAACTGATGATTTCAATAATGTTGGTGTGATTGTTCGCTAAATCTTTCCTCAGATTAAATAATTTATTTGCTTTGATTGACTTTCAAGGTTTTAATAACCTAGTAAGGTTCAAGATTTTTTATCCTCGATGCCCTCAAGTGTTTCGAAAGTGACGAGGAAAATACTTTAGCAGAGTTTCGTGTATTTTTGATTGTCCTTTTCTGTTTATTGAAATATGTGTCATATTACAAAGTATAACATTTCGTGACCGCATATATTCGGTTTGGACATAAGTTTTTATATTTTAATCTGAAATGAACGTTCAAATTTTTCTTTCCTCGCACCAAGAAGGTGCATTACATATTTGATCATTCGGGGTTATCAACATGTACTTCTCTCATCAATGTCAGTCTCTCAGATGTTTCACTTCTCGTCTCCTCTGTTATACCGAACGTTTTCTTTGAAAAAATTTTCTGTATCGAACTTCTTCTTACTGTATCTTCTTACTGTATCGAAACAATTCATTCAACCCGCATCCGGTATTCAAATCATTCTTTTTCTGTGTCGGCATGGTGATTTCACCACAAGTAAAATTTCATTTTCCAGTGGCTCAAAGATTTTTCCTTAAAAGAAGTCATTATATATTTCTGTTCCCTCGAAACATTGAAATAAAAAGTTAATTACTTATGTAACATGAATGAGATTTGATGAATAAATAGCACTTACAGCTTTTTTGGTAGAAAAATGAAATAGAACATGGCAATAAAATCGAAGCAAGTAACACAGTCTCGGACATAAGTAAATTAGTCCCATATCCGTATACACGCTGGCGGATATGAATTACCAGCATGCACCAGAGTACAAGTAAAGTAAAAATACCAGTCAAATTCACGTTCATCAATCTTCACGCAGAGGCACAAGTACATCCATTTTGACTCCAGCAAGTGTCCGTTTCACCAGTATGAGATCTAATGGTTTGACAGTTGTTTTCGTTATGGTAATCATCACAGGCACTTGTTTTCATGGTATGCTTCGGATGATGCATTGCCAAAAGTGTCGTAAAGAGGAGAAAACTATGTGTTGTTATATTACTCTCTAAACTACGCTTGTAATGGTTTTTAAGAGTAGTGTCTGTCAACCCTTGAATTAGCATTTAAAACTTTGATAGACTTCAAGCCAATTTTTGAATGAGTTTACTGTCCCAGCAGAGACGTTATTTTCGTCAGCTGGCTCCAAATTCTGACAATTTTACTGGAAGTATTTACGGTTTGAAGTATTATAATGTTTTTCTTATTAATTTTTAGGCGTCAAATCGTCATGTTGTGCGCTAGAGTCACATACAGACAAAAGTGATTCCTTAGGAAAGGAAATTCAAGAGTCGAACGTACTTGGTTCACAATATACTCAAAAGTATTCAAGCATTTTCAATGAAGCTTCGATAAAAAACTGTGTTTTAGCATAATCCAAATAACTTATTTGCGGCTGCTTAACTTGCGCGAGATTGCAAATGAATTTTCAATATGAGGGTTATGTTCAGTAACTGACTTCTGTGTAAATTGAAATACTGAGCTCTCTAAAGCTGCAAGCGAATTCCTGTAAAAAACATCATGAAAATACTTCAACAGGCATCCATTTACGAATGCTAAAAATACTACTCAATGAATACGTCGCAATGATGAACATGGTTCGTTAAAAGGACTATCAGTGCCATAAAAGCAACAATCAAATCAAAAAATCAGCAGAACGAATACAAAAGTTCATAAATTGAGTTACAAGATTTTGTTTCTTAATCTTTCTGAAGTATATTTGTTGAATATTTTTTAAGCAGTAACATTTACCAGGCGTGTATCCATCCATTTAAACATAGAAATAAAAGCAATGGCAAATTTGAAACATGTTTCGAACAATTGTTTTTCTCTACAAGAAGCTATTTTGCCACAGAGTGAAGCACCTGATCTGCAAAAAGCTCCTTATCAAACTTTTGAGAAACGTTAAGTATTTTTTTTAAGAACTATGTTCCTTTGACTTGACTTTGTGTGGGCAGAGCAATTTCCTCCTCGCAGCAGCAGCATTAGAGATGGACGCTTATGATAAAAACTTCTGTTCATAAAGAAAACCCTTGTAGTAAGAGAATTCTTTCAAGTTCATTGCCAAGAAGTCATGTGATCGCTTCTAAATATTTTTTCGTCCTAAGCCATTCTAAAAAGAGTTCCACTATTTTTTATACTCTATGAAGTTAGCACGCATAGTTAGCAATGTTCCATTATTACATTAGCTAGTTTGAGACCTAATAAAAATAAAAAAGGCGATCTCAAGAGAGCGATGAGAAGAGATCATTTATTATGGACAGTCGAAAACAGTAGGAAACTATGCACAAAGTGAGTTCCCTCACAGGATACTTTGCGTACAGGCACAACAAATTATGAAACAAAGAAACAAAAAATCAAAGAAGAGACAACAACGTAGCCATGATAACTGAAAGAAGCCAAGTGGGCACGAAAGACGGTGTTTCCGATGGCCCATCAGTAGATGAGGTAATCTAACAAATCTCCATCGGGGGTTGCGAGTCCCCATAGCAAAGAAAAGACGAACTTTACTAACCTAAACCTAGGGCCTATCCTTTGTCATTTTGAAGGAAGCTAGCAACAGAATCATTGGTAAGCAGACCAATATTTATAATTTTCCATTGTTTCTGCGAACTCAACGCTCTCAAAGAACAAATTTTGCACGTATCAATAACCATTAAGAGAAATGTCTAAGTTCACTTCCAGATATCTATCATCTGACCTTACAATGGATTGACATTTAACAATGGAGTAAAAAATTTATCGTAGCACAACGAAACATTTTTACTGTTTTAATTCACTTAATCACGAAAGAGTTTTATTTCTTCATTTCATGACAACGTTTCTGAAACACACTCTCTGCAGAATATTCCAGCAGAGAACATAACGTGGAGCAAAAAGCTTCACCATTGTCGTTCTCGCGTTAATGGCAAGCCAGAGAAGACAATGGAGCTTGAAGCTGAGTCAAGACACCGGATTATGAACTTCCCCAAGCCGAGAAATAGTTACGGCATTATTTCAGAATGCCAAGCTTTCCCAATTTCGAACTTTCTGAAGAATCTTAGACAGTTAAACTCGAGAGAGTTGGAGAGAATATGAGAGAAAATTAATATGTATAAAATTGTGCGCGAGTGTTGAGCCGAAAGGATTTTTGAACCGAATAGTTTCATTGAAGGACATCACCAAAAAAAAGCACGGTATCAGCATGAGTCATCACACGCTGCAGCGCATTTAAATAAATCAACTGAATAGAAATCAATCACGAGGGAAGCCTTTTCAAAAGCCTCGCTGCCTCGCTTCTCGCTTGAATTTGGCGAGGACTTTTTGAACGTAAAAAATTGCTCCTGTGAGGAGCCTAACTAAAGAAGAATGTAACAAAAGTTGCCCTTTTTTGGTTAAAATTATGCAAGAAAAAATTCGCCCTCGAAAGTAAGTTTTTTCTTAATCCAGTGTCAACAGCTATGATGGAAGAACCTTTTCAATGCTGTTGTCTCCCAACTACAACAGGGAAATTTATTGCAGTATAAAGAACGATGAAATCAGAAAACTACGCATAAATTAAGAATAGAAACGGAAAAACATTTCCACAAAAAGCTTAGCTATAGCGCTGATATGCTTCCCCTCAAGTTGCTTCCCCTCAACCATAAACATTTGTTTCATAGAAATGACTGTTTGGCTTGAAAAAGTGAAATTACAGTTCTAGACAAGAACCGATCTTAATCCCAGAGCAAATCAGTGTCTGGGATCACACGAGCGAATAAGCAGTTCTCCTAAAAAAAACAGGAATTGGAAAGTGTAACCGTGGATGAACGTAATATCACGGACGAAACTCATTCAAACCTCGTAAAAAGACTTCAGAAAAATGTTGTTCAGTGTTATGAAGATGACATGCCAATAAATTGACAGTTAATATGGGTTATGTTCAATTGTTCCTATACTGTACGTATAACATTGTTTTTCTATCTTTGTAATTTTATCTTCATGTAATGGCCCGCTGCAAGGTCTTTCTGGTAAATTCGTATAATTTCCTTATCTATGCTCAAGTCTTAACACCCCAGTGGAAAAGTAACATAATGTTTTTAAATTTTGTCAGTTTATTCAGACGACCAAGGGTACACACGTTTTATTCTACATATTTGACCGCCCTCAGCCACGATTATTGCTTCTACATGCTTTCGAAAGCTGTCCGAACAGAGGATAACTTCCGCCGTTTCCAACGACTGTTGATGTCCTCCTTCAGGGGCGTTGTAGGGCTTCGCACCAGCTTTGACAGCAACTTGCGACCAAAAATAGTGAGCCGACAGGTTCAGATCAGGCGAGTTGGAAGGCCAAGTCTTTCTCCAAAAATTGCAAACTGGACCTCTTGAGCGAGTCATGGGTTAATTTTGATCGCCGTGTGAGCGGGAATCGAGTCCTGTAAGAACTTTAAATTCTTATTTGAACCCTTTGCCTTCATCCACGGAATCATTTCTGCTTGAACGAAGTTTGTGGTTGATATCGCATTGTGGTTCATATCGCACGCCTCAAATCTTCCCACAAATTTTATTTATTTTGGTATTGTTTTTGATGACAAGAAGTTGGGAAGACGCTGTTTCGCACGAGTATGTTGTTGGGAGGAGCAACAAATTTTTTATTGAGTTATCCGATATTCCGGGGAATTTTTATTCAAAAGCTCCTGTATTAGCACCAAACCAAGCTTTCGTTTCAAAATTAGTTGGTAGTTGAATAAACTCTTCATGCGCAGTTTCAGGGACGTCAGATACATTGACACAGAAATTAAGGGTTGATCGTGAGGCAGAAAAATTAGCTACATTCGTCAAGAAAATGGCCTCTTTTTTCAACAATAAAATTTTCCAAATTATTTTATCAAAGCGTGCAAATCATCAACATTAATTTCACTCGTCGCTTTTCAACAGTCTGCGCAAGTGTTGCGAAAGATGTAGAGTTACTTTTCCTCAAATTTAGTGATTCAGACGTCTATACTTCATTTTGAAAAAATGTCATCTTCTGAAACAATGTTAGTATCGTACTCCTCTTCCCTTTTAATTTTGTATAAGTGTTATTAAAAGGATCAAAAAATTTCTACTAAGTACGCCAATTTGCATAATGTAGATCCTTCTATAAACATAGATTCAAATTCATTTGTATTTTCAGTACCGAAAAAAATTTGCAACTCACTTCTTACTTTAAAAACATATGTTAATATTTTTCTTTCCGTGTGCCACCTTACCTCAGTGTTGAACAGTTGTACATCATGTAAGGAGCCCAAATCTCGATGGAGAATTTTGGAAAATCTTGTAGCATGTGGCTTTGATCTTATAACATTCCCTGCTTTAATTACACTATTGAGCTTTTCCTTGAATGGTACAGGCGATGTTCTGGTAGATAATGCTTGCCGATGAATTATACAAATGAGTTCCATTTACTTGTAGAGCCACTTTTTTAACTAAGGACTGAAAGCCAAACTTAAAGCCAAGCATTACGGGTTCCCTGTCGGTACAAACTCCACACACTCTCTCTTTTCCATTCAATTGAGTGTTCTTCAAAGAAATCATAAATTTTCATTGAAAATATCGACAGTGGTAGTTGTAGTTAATAGAACCTTACAGATCTCGAAAGTCTTGCTTCATTTTTATCATTAACAGACGAACAAACACAAGAATTCGTGAAAAATTTGACACGGATGTAATTTCATCAAGCTGTAAGCTGAACAGCCAAGCTGGAATTTTTTTTAGTTCTTGTATAATTTGAGATAAAATGTCATTAGTCATATCTGTGGCAACAGCGAGGGAGTTCTACTGTAAAAAAAATAATATGCGTAAAAATAGAGACCCCTGAAGGAAGAAAGTAATTATAATTATTTTCTAATCAAAATATAGTTAACAACTAAATGAGGCTCACTTACGGAGTTTCTCCTCAGTGAGGCATCTCCTCTTTCAGCAGTAAAAAAACGAAATGGAAGGCTCAGGGAGAGCAATAGAATTCACAATAAGGAGCAATTCTGAAAATCATTTTATTGAACTTGAAGTATTTGATTTTACCTAATTAATTTAAGCGACGGTCTCTCCAGGAGGACACCCCAAGTAGCTGGCCTTTGTAGGAGGACACTTCAAGTAGCTGGCCTCTCTAGGAGGACACCCCAAGTAGCTGGCCTCTCTAGGAGGACACCCCAAGTAGCTGGCCTCTGTGAGGACACCCCAAGTAGCTGGCCTCTGTAGGAGGACACTCCAAGTAGCTGGCCTCTCTAGGAGAACACCCCAAGTGGCTGGCCTCTCTAGGAGGACACCCCAAGTAGCTGGCCTCTGTAGGAGGACACCCTAAGCACAAGGCAAGTCGTAAGTAGTAAGGCTTACGAGAATAACTAATTTATTAATCCACACCAAAACGAAAATAAGTGCAACGGAAGAGGGAAAGACGAGCTTCAGAGCTGAGAGGAAGCACATGAGATAGGAACTGCAAGAGTAGCTTCCGTGTGTCCTCGGGCAGGACAGCGGGCTCTGCTGGCTGCCCCGACGGAGTCACTCCAGAGCTCTCCTAGCCAAAGTTGCTACCCTTTTAATATTTACAGCAGAAAGCTGTACTGTCACATACACTGCAATCTATGAGTAACTTTCAGAGATTACCAAAACTAGCAGAAAATGATCAACGATCGTCTCTGTCTGTGCTTGAAACCATGAGAATGTGGTGAAACAAGCTCTGGACGTTTTCGTTACGGAAGTACGTACAAAGTATTATTATTAAAAATGTGCGTGCGATTCATTCTTTCATGACCGATTCGTTACTGAAAACATTTACGCTACCAGTAACTCTGAAATCTAGAATTTAGGAATCATAATGAAAATCACACTAATAAACCAAGAACGTTTGAACAGCTACTCAGTTATCGAAACTTCTTCAACTCAATGGAGAAAAATGAGAGTTGGTAGATTTACTCGGATTACTTTCAACTCCACTCGATAATACCCCACTGAATTTTTCAAAACAAACAGGTGGGGATAGTGGATGCACACAAGACCTGCAAGCGAATGGAAATAGAAAGTGTCGCTAGAGGTGTGACATTGAAAGAAGATTCGAAATCAAAAAATCATCTCAAAGCCATTTCCTGAGACCAAATTCAGTAGGAGCTTTCCAATTACGGGACAGAAAAACAGCACAATAGTAATTAGATCCAATCTTTCAGCTCATAAAACTGGCGGAGAAAGGGTCCGCGGGAAGTAACCCTGATCCACAAACGACTACATTTTTCTCTCAGACTAATTCAACTACTGTTATATAACATACATCAGTCGACCTGTGGAACCGTTTTGGTCTGAAAGCTATTTCCTTGATGATGAAAATACATTTACGAGAGTGTATCATACTAGTCTCAAAATAAATATGGAAGCACTGTCTTCATTTTGATGGTGCTTAACAAATTCACAGCGGTTTGACCCGCCGGTGGGTTGTGCTTAAGTTTTTCCAGCTGCAAAACGTCCCATCGATGGGTCGTTTGAAAAATTTGAAACAATTTTTTCAAGTTAATTGAACTTATTTTACTCAGTTATTGTTTGCTATTTGCAAAGTTTTTAACAACTTTTGACTTTACTCTTGAATTGGTCGTTGAACTTCTGTTTAACCCATCGCAGTCAGTATGTTGAATGTAAAAGTACCATTTGTGAAACAGTGGCTCTATGTACAGGATGGCACAGAAGCCAGTTCACTTCTTTTGGCATTGATTACACCCCAACTAATACAACTATAAAAATGCGTTACATACGAAATGTAAAAAGAAAATCTTTAAATTTCTTCCTGTATCGATGATGCTGATTTGAAGCTTATTTTGTATTTAAAATTTATACAGTTACTTTATCCTAAAAATTCCAAAATACAGCAAGGACCAACGAGCAAAGATAGTGAAAAATTATTTCAATCACAATGGATTGGTAATTACAATGCAGAGGGATTTATTATGACGATTTAATCAACAAAGGCCTTTCAAAAAATGCAATATTGCAATGATTTCAAGATTCAGAGATTTTGGATCAAAAGCAGACGAAAAACGCTCTGGCAGACCGAGATCGTTTCGAAATGCATGTGTAATTCAAAGTACTTCAACGTACGTGTTTTATTGAGTGCTGCAGCAGATCAGTAAGCCTAATACTCTCTATGAGTGAGCAAACATCATCGATTGAAATGAACAGAATAACTCCAGATATTTTGAAAAAGAGTCATGGAAAATACTGAACGTAGAATACGCTTGTGTTTTTAAATAATATTTGAGAACATTTAAAGAATAAATTTAAATGATTAAATTTAAAGATTTTCACTAATTTCATTTGCAACCATATATATATATTAGTTATCCTGTAAGAAATGTTTAAAATGGTGAAGTGAATTTTGGGCCACCCATGTACATTTTTAAAATTCAATGTACTTCCTTCATATTAACAACACATATTTGAGATGCAGCATTAGTGAGATTTAAACTTGCCCTCATCAAGCCATGCATAGTAAGTTTTGGCTGACTTTCATCCCACTATTTTTTCTCTCTATGATGGCTTCCAAACAATCTTGAATTTTAAGTTCTGCGGCCACTTCCAGAAACCTTCCGCCTTGAAGATTTTTTTCCCATTTTCGAGATATCATTTCCGTTTCAATAGGGCCGAGACCAGAGCGAAAACTCGTATTTTATGTGAAGCAGTCATTTCCTCCATCACTAGTGGATCTGCGTGATTTTTTAGGGTTTATAGCAGAGCCTCTGTTGGCCTTGCCTCCATGCATACTAAGCACTTTTGGCTGAGCGAGCACGTCTATAGAGTTTATTCAGATGGACTTCAGTCTCTGTGATTTTATCCCTTAGCGAACAAGAAGAAAAATTTCAAATATCCTTGAATGGGTTTTGCTCCGTATTCAAAGGGGGTTTTCCATTCCACTTCCGTGAAGCTCTTTTGCATTTGTGATTGCTTGATCTTTCGGAAGTCAGGATCTCGGGAAGAAGGTGCTCTCCTCACACAGGCCACGGTTGTCCAAGCACGTATCTGCTCAGATCAGTGAATGTTTGCTCAGCTTTCGTAAATCAATGACAGCGTTGTTGTCCGTGCGCCAAGAGCGCAAAGATCGAGTGGTCATTTAAATTAGACTCGTGGACAAATGTAAGCATATTTTAAGAATATATTTCAAATGAGGACTTTATGTCCGCACTGATAGTACAGAAGATATTTATATGTGGAATCAGTTAAAAATGGAAGCGTCTGACATGAGTGTAGTTTGAACTCTGTGCTGAATGACTGCCGCATTTTATCTTAGTTTCGTCTATTTGCCAGAAAATAACAAAGGCAGAGGAGTTACAAGCTTTTCGTTGGGATTTACAGATATCGGTTTATGTATTTAATATAAGCCCGCAAATAAAACATTACTCGCATTACAACCTACCGTCATGAAAAGATCCAAGTCCATCAGTTTCCCTCAGTTTTTGCTACTTGAACGTCTTCAATAACGTGTACTTCGTAGACCATTAATTGTCGTCCACATTCTGCTCTCTACCTCAAAAATTATTCGGAACCATTATTCTGCAGCAGAGGTAGAGACCCACATGCTCCGGCAACACACCTCAAGAGCTTTCATTGCACGATAACTGCCGGACAAAGAGCCACACCCATCAATAAATACATAATCAACTTAGTCTACTTTAATTCGCTACCTTCCAGGTGGAATATTTCAAATTACCCCTCCATGGACGCTCTAATATGCTGTATCTCCTGATAAATTTGTATCTTAAGGAGCTTTTTGAAGTTCATGCTTAGTGGCGATTCATTCCTCGTTCTGATGTCGGTGACAACTTGATATCCGTGCCAGTTTAATAACCGTGGTTGTAATGGTGCAATAAACGAGGAAATTAGACGGTGAAAGGTCAATTATAATAAAACCTTCTCTAACAAAATCGCTCGTTAGTATATATGGTAACCGGCGTCTTATATTCGCTAATATCTAACAATTTCACCTATCCCGCGCCAGATAATGCGCCCGCTTTTTTTCAACCTAATTACGGAGTTGCAATGCATCCTCGTACGTTATGTATATATATATTTATATATATATATATAGCGCTGGTGACTGACGAATGAGTCTATGGCACGCCACAATCGTACGTAGTGTTTTCAAAAATCCAAATGTTGTTCTTAGTTTGAAGCGATAATTAAATCGGATAACTTAAGGATCTATCGCACAAAACCTCAGATGTCCTTTTCTACTCATGGAATTAATCTGTTGTGATCTTGTATGTGGATGTACAAGCATCAGCAGTCAGCTCTCCACAGCTGCCATTGCCTGCATTCCACTGCCGTCATTTGCCTGTTCTCCACAGTCGCCATTTGCCTGCATTTCACTGCCGCCATTTGCCTGCTCTCCACTGCCGCCATTTGCCTGCTCTCCACTGCCGCCATTTGCTTGCTCTCACCACTGACGCCATCTGCCTGCATTTCACTGCCGTCATTTGCCTGTTCTCCACAGTCGCCATGTTCCTGCATTCCACTGCCGCCATTTGCCTGCATTCCACTACCGCCATTTGCCTGCTCTCCACTGCCGCCATTTGCCTGCTCTCCACTGCCGCCATTTGCCTGCCTCCCACGGGTGCCATCACACTCGCAGCCAATCCAAGTCTACACGCTCGTCCGTGCATAACTCGTCAAAAGAGAACATAACCGTCATCAGAACTCGTCTCTCGCCAGCTTGAATTGAAGTATCCCATCAATAACAGAAGCACATCAAGTCAGGTGCTTGTCCCAGAATACGGAATGGAGTACGTCAGCTTCCTCCAAAACAGGAACTTCTGATGTCTGATCCAAATGAAAAATTTTGTTTGTTATAGGATTGGCATTTTGAAAATTACCTGCAGCACAAAAAGTATCATCATTTTACGATCTGCAACTTTCACCAGCGTAATTTCAGGCGAGGCTAATGTATTTTTTGACGATGCCTTTGAAAATTTCTCCCTGCCCACATCTATTTTTTCCTCATTATCTGTATATATGCTTATTTCATTCACGCTGATGTCACTGTGAACTTCGCGAAATAATTTCATACCAGATTTAATGAAACAAAAAATTACCTTCTGAAAAAACACTTGCAAAAATTTATCAAACACTTTGAAAATTTTATTTCCTTAAAATTGAAAGGAACCGTAACATGAATGAACGAAAGCGCACCATTGCTGGTTGAAATATGAAGGCCATTGCAAGGTTAAAAAACAAAGATTTCATTACTCATATAATCACCCTACTTTGATCGTGCGTCATGCTTTTTAATAACTTCATTAGAAGAAAGTTACATACGCTTTGCTGTTTATTCCAAGATCGTAAATCATAAGTTTTACCCAGCAATTCTTACAATAGTTTTAAAAATCGCAGAGCAAAAATCAGTTCAACTTCCAAGTAGACATCTGGTCAACTACCATTTGGTAAATAGAAAAAATGGCGAGTTTAGATTCTGATCAGTTCCGATAAGTTTTCACGATCTTTAGAATTCAATACAAATTTCCAATATTTCACAACTTTAGGCAGTAAAATAACTTTTTTAGCGCAGACGCGTTTAATTGCAGCACCAAGGTTTGCTTGCAACATCACGATTTTTTCTTACCTATTCAAAAAAGTTTTCCCCGAGAACGACTAGACTCCATAACTATGAATATCCAACATAATTCCGACCTTTACCTGTGCTTGCCCTTACATTTTCGTACGATTTAAATGCCCGTAGTAGCTATGGCCTACGATCACTTTTCATGACCGGAGCACTCCAAACTGTGCAGGTGATAACCTACCACGCACATCGTTTCTCATGAGACAGTATTGCAAGGTGTCCGTGCCTAGCTTATATTCCCATAGTTCTTCAGCAGACTCTTTCTATCTAGAACTGAAACTTGTTTTCAACTCGACTCTAATTATTATTGGTTCTACTCGACTCTTAAATTTCACTCAACTCTTATTTTTTTAATTCGTTTTGAGTTTATGTATGAAGATCATTAGAGATGTAAGCATTTTCTTTTCATCTCTGCCCTCGAATGCCAAGTTTTCAAGGCTTATTCCGTTAGCTTAATGGAAGTTCTACGACAAGCTTGATTTAACAATATTTGCACAACACAATACAGATAAAATCCTAGGTGAACACAACAAGCGTAATTCAGGTTCTCGTTGAAATTTCTACTCCCATCTTCCCATTTATCGCATTCCTGTCTCAACACTCGGGTTTTAATCAATGAAACGTCGTTGTGACAAGACACTAGCAAGGGAACCAATTTTAAAGAATGAAGAATATCACCGTTACCAATTTCCTTGTCAGAATTCGTGGGAAAGTTTTGAGGGTAGTTCGATCAGGTTGGACACATTAGCTTTGTTAGACGTTCCTTGATGAGCTCAAAAGTTCCTAATTTCTCATCTCACGGCCGCGCCGAAGATCACCACAGCGTCCGACGCCAGTCTCAACTAGAATTGAGAGATTGGCCTCTTCCTGAATAACTTAAACAGTTTTAGCGTTTTTTTCAAGTCAAATTCAGTCAAAGTTCAAATTTTTTCCTGAAAATCGATTGATCCAGGAACCCTGTTCTTAACTACGAAGTGTTTACTCACAGTTAAAAATCAAACCACGTTGCCGTAATTTCGGGCTCTTGTGCGCCTGTCAAACAATCAAATGTAAGGTGAGAAAATCTGTAAACAAGCAAAAGTGAATTTCGTCACATGGTGGTCATCATTTTGCGTGCAACTAGAACCATTTTGAAGGATCCAATTAATCCAAAAAGACTCTTTCTTCAAAAATTCCTGACTTCAAACGCTTGAATGATGATTCAATTGTGAATTCGATCGTAAAATAATACTAAGCGTGGAAACTTATGATCACTAGTGAAGATGACGATTCGTTCGGCAGTTACTAATTAGGAACTCTGATGAACTGGGTTACTGGAGCAGAGCTGCACAGACGACAGCACAGAGCTGTAGAGTCGACAGCATAGAGCAGTAAACGTAATATCTAAGAGCTGTAGAGGCAATAACAGAGTTGCAGAGGCAGTAGTCCAGAGCTGCAGAGGCAGTAGTCCAGAGCTGCAGAGGCAGTAGTCCAGAGCTGCAGAGGCAGTAGTCCAGAGCTGCAGAGGCAATAGTCCAGACCTGCAGAGGCAGCAGTACAGTATAATGGGCTTTTTTAGGTGATTCCACTGCTACTGCAAGAGTTATTAAGTTTTATTTGGGTAGATTTTCACGTCAATGCGGTGTCGTATCGTGTGTCGGAGTTGAATTTTCCCCACCGATTTTACGTTGTTTTAGAAATCATTTCTATATGGATAAATGGTATCCGCTGCCATTAGCCTCTAATCAAAAAACTATGTTGATATAACTATATAATAAAATTATTGAATGATATGATTGAATGATTCACTTCGGTCATCATGATCAAATGATCATCTTCGGGAAGCGTGTGTCGAGGGCATCAATAAGGCAATATTTTCAGGGCTTTCTCATTTATTGATTTAGTTTTAACTTTTTTACTCATCACTCATTCCTATCCCATAAAGGGAATTAGAAGCAAGGAAGATCTCTTATTTCACTATTGAACGCTCATATAAATCATTAAGAAATTGACTCTTATATTTAATTTATATAAAATGAATGAGACCCTAGTTGATTAAAATTATAAGCCGGAGGCCCCTCAGCGAACTAGTGTTAAAGACGTATAAAGAGGGTAAGGCGAAGCTTTCAAACGATGCCTACTGACGTTGCGACGGTTATTCGTGGCGGATCGAATAGCGGATCGTAGAATTATACAAATGTGGGATTTATGCACGAGACCACATCTCATACGAGATTACGGTTCTTTTCGAGACATTATAACGGAAGTCGTAGGTACGACGTACTTCTTCTTTGAAGCGTTGCGCGTATCGGGTGTTATATGTTGTGTGAAACAAAACACAGAGCTGCGGAGACCACAGCACAGAGCTGCAGAGACCACAGCACAGAGCTGCAGAGACCACACCACAGAGCTGCAGAGACCACAGCACAGAGCTGCAGAGACCACAGCACAGAGCTGCAGAGACCACAGCACAGAGCTGCAGAGACCACAACACAGAGGTGCAGAGACCACAGCACAGAGCAGCAGAGACCACAGCACAGAGCTGCAAGAACAACTATACAGAGATGCTGAGACATCCTCTCCTGCGCTGTCGTAGCGACAATGATTGCTTTTTATTTGTATTTTAATAGCGAAATAATCAAAACAATTCATGATAATTTCAAAAATAATTTGATATTTTTAAAAACCTTTCCACAAGGTTAAATGTCCTGGAGTGTAATGGTGAACACGTATCATTTCTGAATGTGCTGACTAATTCTTCGAATTTTCATCACGATATCACGAGCCTCCGTAACGATATTCATTGCACGCATCGAACCTACCTGCCCTAAATAATCTAAACTTTAAACATGGAAACAATTTACATTGAATAATCTGATCAATTACAAATTGGTATCAAAAAATATTTTAGTACGTTTTGTCACATCCTTTCCTAGCAATAACTCGATGTTTGTACCTTTTGATGGAGAAAAATATTACCTTTTCATATTTTCTTTATATATTTCTCAAATTCTTTTTTGCGAAGTTGCGGAATTCCGCAACATTTCCTGAATTTTTGTCTTAACTTTTGCATTCAACTTGCTCCAGACATTTTCTATCTTATCAAGATCCAAACTTTGAGTAGGCCAACTCATAACACAAACATTCTCTTCATCTTAAAATTTAGGTGTTAATGACTTCACTGTTTATCATGGAGGGTTATCTAGTAAAAATAATTAAGTTAACATTCGAAAGTCTCAAAGTTAGTACAACTTGGTTCTTCAAAAGTTCCATTCATGGTGCGGCATTTACCTATATTTTACCACACGGCACCTTGGCTTGCATCTGCAATTATCCCAACGGCCATCACATTTCCATTTTCGAACTTGACATTTTTTCTTGCTCTAGCATTGCAGCAAACAGAAATCTTGTGATGTTAGATCCATGCACGTCGGAGTACTAATGAGAGGAATACTCCTCTCAATGCGTTGCAAAATGTGTAGTGAATTATCAGGAAAATAATGAACAAATCATCCTAAGTTAAAAATCCAAGCAATGTTGAACTCATCGGGAGCAGGCTCAAATAAGACTCGAGGAAAAGATCTGTTGAAGAATACAAGAAGTGAATATTATTTTATGTCTGAAAATGTCAGAGCGTTATTATAAACAAGGCAAGGCATATGAAATATGTTAACATTATTGCTGCCTCTTTGTCTGTTGTCGTGAATATTCAAGATAAATTTATCATTTCTGATCATTTTTCCACATTCAAATTGTTTGCTTTTAAAAAATAATCCAAATGACGTTTCAAAAATTCATAGAATTATACAAAAATACAAAAACAATCAGGCGACACATTGTCTGCCAATGGCTCATAAAGTTCGGGCCATCCTCAAGTTAAATCCTTGGCCATCCTTGAGAAGAATCCTTGGCCATCCTTGGTTCGGGCCATCCTTGAGGAGCTACTCGTAAATCAAAGTTAATTCAGATAGTCGTTCATTGCCTAATTTTTCGGTATTTTTCTAATCATTTCGCTCACTGTTGTACGCGAGTAGCAGGTGTGCAGGCTGCTTGCACACGGACAAACGGAATGTAAGCCTACTTTTCTTACTGTGTTGATCAAAAATCTGCTTAATTAGTTCTATTCAGCACACCTCTCTCTTGATGTGAGTTCAACATTCTGGCGCTGGCCGTGCATTCTCCGAATAAAGAAACGCGTGCCAATTAAACGCAGAATTCTGCCTTCGGGTTGATGCGTCTATCTGTAGATGTTGTATTTTCATTGTGTGGTTTCATTTTCCAATTCATTTATTTACAACTGCTCCTAATTCTACTCCACGCTAATTACATGGAACGGTCAAATTAATAAAAACCTGGCAAACAATCTGTAATAAAGCGTACGATTTTAGTGGTTTGATGACGGTCAGGCGGAGAAAATTTGGCTGCGAACTTCTTGCCCGCAACGGCCCGCGTCTTCGGTGCTTAGGCAGACCTTAGTAGACCACGAGGGAGTGTCAGTACTGAATACAGGAGAGACACATCCTAGCTACAGAAGCCGGAGAAGTTCCATGTTACTGAGGAATGCTTCCGTGTGATCGCCTCCGAGAAATCGATCCATTCTTTTAATGAGAATCTACAGTATAGTCCTTTTGAACAAATTAAAGGCGCTGTAGCCCTCAAATGCAAACACTTACTTACTTTTCCTACTGCGACTGAATATATCCCAACTCTTCCTAGAGATAAAGAAGAATAGACCTATTTTAAGAATACAAGTTGACCCTACCTCATAAGCGAAGCAATCCTAATTGTGTTGTTCAGCTTTGAGGAAGTGTTTTTGCTCGGAGATGGTGAGCAAATAATGAGCTATTTTTTCCCCGCTAATCAATAATATCATTCCAAGTTTTTAGCCAAGATCGTTTCTGAGCATCACGTAATGATTGCAAATCGAACATCCATATCGGTTATGGAAGCTAAAATCTTTCGCGTTGGACTCATTTTTGTATCTATATTAAGTTATAATTTATGACGTTGCTTCACCTTTTCTGTTCTTTTTTACTTTCTTCTGTGTGAAGCTATTAAGTGACTTCATCAAGATCGTCTTCATTCTCGTTAAAACCTAATAAGCAATTTTCTATTTATTGGAACAGTTCAATACCAAAAATATTTCGTTATTCTTCTGTAATGCTCAAGTCCTGTGTAACATAATACGGGATGTTCTGTAAAGCTGTTCCAAAATTTCTCAGTTTTATCTCTCATTTCAAAAGGTATTCACTGTAAAAGTAATAAGTCTCGATATAATACTTTATTTCTACGAAGAAATAATCGTGACCTTTGTGTCGTCGGCTTGTGCACATGTCGTCAGCTACAGCGGACGGATGGCTCCTCGGGCGCGCATAATCTCATTTGGCCGTCACTCTCGCTGTCAGTTATCTCAAGTGGCCCAGAATTCTCGCGCATTTGATATCGAGCTCTCCTCACCTTCCGTCCCTGTGCTTTTTGCTCTGTTGCGTCACGTAGAAGCTTTTTGCTGTGAAGTTGCTGGACATTCGACTTGATTTCTCGCATTACTTCGTCGTTTCAAAAACCCGGTCCTGGTTGACTCAATTAAATCTGTCCAGTTGAAGTCCACCATTTTGAACATTTCTGCTGGAAGTCTTGAGTAGAGATTTCATTCTCTCGTCATTTTAATGATCTTAAGTGACATGCAAAATTGTCTCAAAATTGCATTCTGAAGTGGTCCTCAGTGAACTCTTAGAATGTCTGCTAGAGTCGCGAAGTGACCCTAAGTGGCGCGCAGAAGTGCTCTGCAGTTGCATGCTCAGTGATGAGCCCTGAATAATTTTCACTCCTAACATATGTATCATAACATTTCGATGCTCTCGATTCTCTGAGAAGTAAGACACGGTTATGAAAACATTTTGGTGAATTGTTAAAGACAATCTTTGATGTTCTCAACAATTTAATCAATATTTCTAGAGCTGGAAATCTGACTTTTCTGAAGGCCGATGTGAATGTTGCTCGATCCTATTGTAGATTTTATTTTTGACATAAATCAATACCCGTTTTTTTCGGTCTGTCTATTGCGCTAGAAGGGCGTTTGAATTTAATTAAATAATTTACAAAAAGTGTTCGACCAATTCCAATTACGCATAAAAAAGTGATTTAAAACTAAATTCGAATTTCAGCAAAGTCGGGCGACAGGAAAAGTCTAAAACACAATCAGCTATCACGATGACGTAACATGTGGCGTCATTTTGTCAAAATCATGCAATAAAACGTTTCAGTCAATTAATTTAAATAGATGAGATTAGTTTAGTCATATTTTTTAAGTACTTTTTGCTCCAGTCGAGTCGGTATAATAAAGTTATGAGCAGTTTAGTTTAGAACCAAATTTCATGAAACAACTCAAGGCCTTCCTTTGTCACATCTCCCAAATACACAATTGCCGCAAAATATCCATGTATTATTTTTCAACCGTAAAGTTAGTTTTTATCATGAAAGTTAATCCAATTTTCGTTACATTCTGTCATACATATTTATCTAAACATTAGTATAAAAAGAAACAGGCTGGTAAAAGACATGAAGGGAAGTGAGTGCTGGATGAAGGGGCTCCCCATTGTGTGCTGAGCATCAAAACCTTCGCGAAACTTCTTTGTTTCATTCATGTAGAACTCTGGCATATGTTTAAAGAAACATCGAACTAATATGCAGTGTAGGCAGGGAGGAAGAATTAACATACATGGAATTTAGCAAAAACGTACAAGAGAACTGATTTGGATGATGTGTTTCTATTTATTTGTATTTCTGTTTAAGTCAAAACAAATATGACTGGTGCTGAAATATGATCCTTGTGCCTTTTGCCAAATCAGACTTCTCAAATAAGTCCAGTGACCGACGCTGAGAATGGCATTCAACTCTCTAACTTTAGAATCATGTGCTAAAAAATCAAGCATACCTACATTAACGAAATTGTTCCGCAATTTTTCGTTTAAAATGATATACCGTAATGAAACTTACGGTGAAAATTATATTTTACATGTTTGTGTCATATGGAGTGAACATTTTGCGACATGCATTTTCATGCAATGTGTTGAAACGATATTTAAATTCGACACACTCCTCGCAGCGCTGAAGACAAATGGCTGATGGCATGCGAAAGAACTAAGTATTCTTCCTTTCTCTGAATGCCAAAGTTCCAAAGTGTTTCGAATATCCAAAGTTCTGCCAATAGTTGTCGAAACATTTACTGCACTTAGTGCCACTAATGTCTCATCCCGTAATTAGTGTCCTAGAAATTTAGGTAAGATACTGAATACTTCTGTTTGAAAACAAATGAGAGCCTCCTAGGTGATGATGTCCCAGCATAGCGCTCAAAAATACTCCGAAATCGGATGCACAGAAGAGTCTCACCTGCATTACAAAAATGAACGACTTGCGAGTGAAATGAAATTACTTGAAGGTTCAATGAGCGAATTTGCAAATGTACATCAGTGTCAGACACCTCAGAAGCCTGGAATGTCTTAGCATTTTGAAAAACCAATCGAAAATTTTCTCCTTCAACTATTTTTAGGACTCGATAAGCGAACAAATAACTACTCCAAAGATTTCTTTACGATTTTGCACGTGGTATCTTGTTCACAAAGTGTGCAAATCAACATATAAATCTCTACATTTCACGCAACTGAGCAATTAAACACTTGTACAAATGAAAATCATCCAAGGCCTCTTTTTATGAAGTCTTACACTCAACTACTAGAACAAATAATCGATAGCTTAAACGGTCAATTCTGCACTATTTATTTTTATTCATTGTTCTTTGTTACTTCATTCTTGATCAAATGAAAACAAAGAAGTCTTTTAAATGAACTGCTACCACTGCCACTCAAAAAACGATGCTGAGGATGAGATGCTGTGAAAACAAGTCACAATATTGGAGTAGCAAGAAAGAGACGGAATTAATGAACAACGTAGTCTGGACTTCAAGCTATACGCTTGAACAGTCTATTAGTTCAAACTCTGCGTAAACAAAGTTCAGAGCTTACTTCGTGAAAATACTTGATACAAACTTTCTTCGTTGATGAAATTACAGAAATTTTTCAAAAAGTTGGCATTTTAATTGCATTGTAAACTGCCCAGTTGAATGAAACATGGAAATTATCTGTAATCCAAAAGGTTTTACAGTCGAAAGAATTACAACATTGTGCGAACATCAACACACGAATGAAGCATCGCATTATTTGAATAACTAAGGCTAATTACAATTTCAACTGCATAAGTTGAAGTTTGCGCAAGATGGTATCTTACCGCTCGAGAACTGACTGAAGAAACAGTAACATTTTCAAAATAGGTGAAATCAACATTCCTGATAGTGAATAAATATGTCAATCTTCAGGGAAAAAACTTCTTGAGAGAAGTTCTATTGCTTCGTAAAGTTGCTAGCACTTCGAAATAATGTGAGTTTTAAAACAAAAAAAGAATTGTCTGAAGCCTCTACAAGAGCGATATCACGGTTGCAAAAATTTTATGGAATGCAGTTTCTGGACGCGAGTCTCGGAGACAGACGATGGAGTCGGCCTGTTTGATATTCTCGTCTCTTCTCTGCAATGAAACTTTCCACTTCCCAGTTTCCCACAAAAGAATTACAATATAATACAAGTAAGCGCCTCAAGGATATAACAGTCTTTTACTTTTCCATTCTTGTTCCGAAATTTAATGATACCATCCGTTCATGTTCATCACTTTTTCAATGAAGTTTTAACATACTCTAATTTTTTCCCAACTTGACACCACTATTTTTCCCCGTGAAATATCATTCGACACATTGTCACCTTCGCTGATCGGCCACATGGCCGGTGTTTCACCATCACAATCTTGGATAAATTTTACCTCCTTTTTTTGAATCTAAAAACTATCTGGCTTGCGGTTCTCAAGTTACACAAATTGAGGGTAAAATAAACTCCGGAAACTTGATCATTGACTTTAATAATTATTTATCCAAATTATGACATTACATAATAAGATGAATAGCAGAAGCTCATCGACTTTTCTATGTTGAAAGTACTATTATTACTGTTATTCAACCCCTTAATGGTTCAATTTTTTACTCAAACTACTGTCATCACAACCACCGTCATTCAACTGGCACTGGCATCATGTGGTCACCGACATCAGGATAAAGAATTAACTGTCGCTCAGCAGTGAATATGTCAGAAAAGATTAGCGAAGAAGTGTATTAAGAAAAACATTGTATTTAAGGCTGTTTTTGAACGAGAACAGTACGGTCCTCGGGAACGTTAAAGGATTAAAACCATCTAAAACGCGTCCGATTTAATGCTTTGAGAGAAAATTAATGATGTAGTGATCACAGTATTTTGGGGGGTTGTAGAATAAAAGCATATTTCATTGTTTGATAACGTATCATTTGTTTTATAACATAAAACGAATAAGTTGATGTATAGAGAACACTCGTACAATCTTATGTTTTGCACTGTGTACCGTCTACATCTCCCCAGCGACTTTGGTGTGCACATTGCGAGCGACTACTGCTAGACGTATTGGTCTTATTGGCCACATCTACTTCGAAAACTTTTCAATGTTTCCGATTATAAAGTTTCATTCATAGCAACAAACATGATGTTAAGTAAAACTTTCATTTTACAAAAATAATGAGCTTGCTCAAACGACCAAGGAGAGAGAACGTTTTTGCTTTGACGGACATCTCTACGGTCTTCTCTTACCTGAATGAAAGGTAGATTTGATCACAATTGATCGGCTTTGAATGTAATTGCTGCAGAGGCAATAAAAAAAGGAAAATCGTAAATTTCTAAAAAGTCCATCTAACAAGTCATTACATTAATTTTTTTGATTTATACTCCTAGCAAAAATGCTGTAATCGATGGACGCTCGACAAAGAATGGGATTAATATTTGATCAAAACTTCAAATATTTAGGGAATTCATCTCATCTCTTTTAATGTCACAGACAGGCTAAGAAATTAATTCATTTCAAGAAGCATGCCTGAAGCAAGAAGCAAAATAATTTTGTACAGCCGCCAATTTGGTGACATCGTGAAGAGTCAAACAGATGAGCTCTTCTCTACAGCGCTATGTGTAAAATGAATGGCATTAGAGCACAATTATTCTTACAGTGAGTGAAGCTGTTTCTGCTTAATTAAAATTTAGTTGCAAACTTTTGGTTTTGTTTTTAGACTTCCTCAGCGACTGAATGCTGAGTTTTGTTTAGAAGCACGTTCTGAATGACGTTGCTAAACCGACGAGATTGGAAGCAGATTTCCAGCTCAATGCGCTTCATTCCCCACTCAAAAGAGTGAATTTTTCGGGGCATGCGGCGTGTAATCGCACTCCCCTCTCGTAGCTGCAAGCTGCTCTGTGCGCTGTAATAGGATTGCCATTTGAAAAAGCATGGAAAAATCAGAACATTAAAATGCGTCCAATTTACGTTTACTTGTTCCCGTCAAGTTTGATGCTCAATCCTAGTCTCATTCGCTCCTCAAGTGTGATCCTCAATCCAACAATTTCAATCCACACTGCGGACTTGAAACACAGAAAGTAATAAATTCAGGTGCTGTAACGGGAAAAAACAAGAACGCGACGTAATTCATTGGCCGAAAAGACTTTCTTCAGCGAGACATGCCGAGCGCATTCATTGTACAACAAAAAAAAACATGGAATTGCACGACTCGGAGAACGATCGAATTGTAGAGAAACGAGCAGAAAACTCAAGTTACTAGGCTTTCAATAAATTGAGGAATCGCAGGGAACTTTTGTGTGAGTGTAATGGCACTACCAATGCGTTTACATTTACAGCTCGGAAAGTACCGCGCTTGCACCTAGACTTTTCTTGAGACTTTTCTTGTTCCACCAAGACTTTTCTTGTTCCCACCTACAGTTGCGAAGTTCGTGCTGCTATTCGCTTTATAGGCGTAGAACTGTGACAAAATTCAACGAGAATTGTGCAGAATTTTTTCAATATCCGGAGGAAAATAAATAAGAATTTCATTGAGCGTGAGGCGCCGATCGGTGTCCGTGATCTCTCGGACCTCTTCGACAACTTACGAAGCGCGAGATATGGAGGGTCGGCCGCCTCTTCGTCCGTCGGGTTACGTTGTACTCCCTTCTGTGTGTGTTCATAAAACAATCAATCATTTTCTTTCACAAAATCTCCTCATTGCACACACTACGTAACCCGCAATGGATTTCAATCGTATGTTTATATTTTATCGTTATAGAACGAAAAACAGCACGAAATTCGCAATCGATGGGATATACAGGGCGATGGGCACTTTTTTGGAGAAACTTCAACTTTACGTTGAGACAGTTGAATTAAACCCTTTTTACTCAATAACCATGTGGTTCGAAATGCTTTCTGTAAAGAGTTACATGGACATGAAATTTGAAAAGTATTGGAGACGAGTTCCTACTTCGAGAGTCACAGAGAAAGCATTAGGCAAGCAATTTAATTTATTTATATACTACATTTCAAAATGAACAGACACAGAATAACAACCATATTACGTCGAAGACACGAGGAGTTTTACGAATCCTTGTGGAGGCTTCGACTATGCTACCGATAAGGACTTCTTCGGAATGAACCTGTGTGTCGTACACCGAACACTTCAAATATTCCTGAAGTAGGAATCTAGAGGCATAAAATCAGGAGACCTTGAAGGTCATGGGAAAATTTTTAGGCATTGTTACTCTTAAACGAGCATTTTTTGACCACACTGTTATTGGGTTAAAAATGTTCATTTCAACAACCAAATCCGTATTTTGAAGTTTGTTCAACAAAATACCGGTCACTCATGTATTTATAAATTAATTGTAATGGTTTGATTCATTATGGCAGAATTGGGATTGAACTTTTTCAAAACTAAAAACTACACCTATTAATAAAATAAATCATGAAATCTTGAAATTTAGCGTCTGAAAGATATTTTTCCAAGATATTTGTATTTCATTAATTCTGTGCTGTGACAGAAAACTTTCAGATACTAACTCATCGCAGCTTCAATACAGAGAACTTCTAATAATTCGTTGTCGTCATCAACATTTCTAGTCTCTCTGAAATTCTTTTAATGCTTAGCTCCCCTTTGTTAAAATAGATGCTAGCATGGCTATGATAGACTTGTTAACACAAATATAGTACATCAACGCTCTCGGTCCCAACCCTTGAGCTTTCAGTGAATGTTCCAAAGTTTATCTCTTCTGCAAAAGCTCGGTGTCTGTGGAATTTCACCAATTTCTAACCTAAGGCGAAAGACATAATTGTAGTACGTCACCCTGGGAAAACCAACATTCATTGACAGTAGCGAGTCATTTAACTCTACTCATTCTGTGTCCCTATTTCCGTTTCTCTGCAAATTTTCCCGGCACAATCAGGTCAAATTCTTCTTCTTACGATTCTTTGTAGCGCCGATTAAATCTTCCGAGAGGTAACAACGTGATACACTATTTCGTCTTTCATTTTCTATGCCTCGAGGTCAGATGTCGTAAGCTGAAAACAAGGGAAACTGTAACGGCCGGAGCAATAATAAATCTGTTGAGGGTCTTCATGAAAGAAGAGTAATTGAAGACATCACATAGATCACAGTAATAGGGGATGTTGTTGTGAGCAAAATTGTTTCTCATGAGACAAAACTAACGGACAAAATTTCTCATGAGACAAAATTGTTTCTCACAACCGTTAACACTGGTTAATTGCCTAGTTTTAATTAGAAATAAAAATATTTCATGAATTTGCAACTATTTTGATCTACATGTAATGTCTCTGTTGACCACACACACTGACGTGATACGCATTAATATTTTGCTTGGCAAGGTGATATAAAGTTAAGTCTCATAAAGTTAAGTTAAGTTTAAGTGACATAAAGTTAAGTTAAGCGGAAAGAAATTTGCACTTTTATATAAATGATGCTTGTGTTTTATTTGCCTAGTCATACATTTATAGTGGACTGGTAATACAATGTGCGTTGTCTTTTAACTCTACATCGAAGTGCTAGAGATACCAAAATTCAAAGATGTATCGTATACATTTGAACACCAGGAAAGAACTCAATTGAAATCATCAAACTTTATTTTCCCTGTGAAGGTAAACCCATGAAGTTTTCCACGGATATGATAGAAGTACAGCTTTATATTATGATACAAATGCGAAAGTTTGTGTTTGTATTTAAATTAATATAAGAAATGTTTTCACGAAATAAAAAAATAAACACATTTTATAAGCCGAAATTTCGTTCAAGGAATTTGCACTGTTTTAATCACTTGGAGTATAATAAAGTAATGATCAATTCTCAATGATGAACTAAGAGCAAAGATTTTTTAAATTTGTACAGACTGAAGTAATGGTCAATTAAAGTTCTCTTAAATTAAAACAAATCGTTCGTTATGACTCGATGTCCCGCATTTTACGCATCTAATCGGCAGAGGAAAGCACCAGGAGTTAAATTAGACTGGCCAGAACTTGCAGTTCAACCTCGTTTACACGCAAAATAAAATGGTGCAGGAATTGTTCATTAGTTCCACTCGACATTACATTTACAGGATCCGAAATCACATAAACAGCAGCCGCGTTGAAACGTTAGAGGTACGTAATTAGTAGGAAATTGTAAAAAAATAAATGTCCTGAAAGAAAAAGTTGCATTACCTAACATTCTACTGACGGGTCTTATTTAATAGGTTTGTCTCAATCATTATTAACTTCGTAGTTCTAATAACCTGTAACTATCGTCATTTTTCTGAATTTTAAAAAACATCGGTACAAAATAGTCGTCGCTTCTCCACTTCACCCTATTTGGTATTCAGTGTAATTATTTCAGTTTTTCTCGACTTATGCATCATCGTTTCATGAGGAAATTAATTTGAACGGACAGAATTAGTCCCACTCATTCATAACTGGAATCACAGATTGTTATTAATATCATTAATATCATTTAACGACAGCTTCGGTCCAAGACTATTTAGCTGTCGCTTTGGCAATGTGCCAAAGTTACAAAACATTATACATTTTTATGGGATCATTGCATTGTAATAATAATAATAATTTACGTTTCGTTGCGTTTTGTTGCGTTTTGTTGAGTTTCGTTGCGTTTCGTTGAGTTGCGTTGCGTTTCGTTGCGTTGCGTTTCGTTGAGTTGCGTTTCGTTGAGTTGCGTTTCGTTGAGTTGCGTTTCGTTGAGTTTCGTTGAAATCTGTTGAGTTTCGTTTCGTTGAGTTTCGTTTCGTTGAGTTTTGTTTCGTTGAGTTTCGTTTCGTTGAGTTTCGTTGAGTTTCGTTGAGTCTCGTTGAGTTTTGTTGAGTTTCGTTGAGTTTCGTTGAGTTTCGTTGCGTTTCGTTGCGTTAACCGTTAGCTCGGGTCCTCACATTTGCCCCCTGGGAGCGCTAGTTCCCATATATACAATAGTTGTATCCCCCTGAGGGGAAATTGTGTTAGTTGAATAAGTGCGACTAATTTCAACTATATAAGTTGAGGTTCGCACCAAAAGATCTCGATAATTGACTGCGTAACTTATCTGAAAACCCTTGGATGTTTAATTAGACAATGAGCTGTGTGAAGCATATTCGCGTAAGATCATGTATAATTCAAAGACCGACTGAATCAAAACGCTTTTCAATTCATTGATCAGTCTAGTGTGAAACTAGGTTAAGTGAATTAGGTTAAACATAATTGTACACCTTGAAATAGCGTTGGTGGTAGGATGTCCTAGAAGTCACTGAACGTCTCGGGGCCAACAGGTAGCTATAGTCAAATTTGACAATTGTACAAGACTCAAAAAACAATCTACCTCTGTATCGCTTGTGGTCGAAAAATTATTTAAATTGTTTAAAATTGTTTAAAATTGCATTGAGCTGCTTTGTGTTTACGCCAGGTTCAGCGTGGTGGAGGTGCGGAACGGTGGCGTGAACACAAAGCTGGCGCCCTCCTCCCCGCCCCCCGCCGCCGCCCCCGCCCCGCAGGACCACGGGGACCCGACCTGCCCTCCCTTCGAGCAGCAGCAGGCCCCGCAGTTCCAAGCCAGCCTCGACCTTCTCGAGGTCAGAACCACCAGCACTTATCCAACTCACCTGCAATTCCCTACGCCAATATCGCTCATATTAACCCTTTCAGCTTTTGTAAGTGTGTCAGTAACTTGGGTTAGATGTGGCAGGTTGGTAACAAGCAAGAGGATTTATTCATCCGAGATGACTTAACTGCATTGTTCAATACTGAAAGGTTTTCTATCACTAACTGTGTTGCCTAAATCAATCAAGTACTGTTAATTCCATCGCCACTGCTGTCAATTTTGCCTTCGTAAATAAAATCATCCTGTAATAAGCTGCGTGTCGTTGCTAATCACACTCGATTAACAAAAAATCGCTTTAGGGAACTCGCTTGGGAACTATTGCTTCATTCTCCCCGTTCACCATTTCTCACTTAACAAGGACGGAAAATTAGGGTAATAATAAAGACCTTCAATGGCAGAGATGATGAAGGAGAATCGGGCTGAAAAGTACCGTCAGCTGCTCAGAAGTCGGTCGGTGGCTCAGTCTTTTGAAGCTTTTGGATCTTCTCGTTGAACGGAAGGGATTTTTCTCCTCAATGAGAATGACTGCTGCACGATTTGCAACGGCACCTACAATGACGCTCAATGAACATCAATTTCGTATTGACTTCTATAAGTACTGTTACAGTCTAATATGACAAAACAGCAATTTGTTCGGCTTATCGCACAAACAAAAATAAATAAAAATGTTTTTGTTATTTCTTGAAGACATTAAGGCTCTTTTTTGACCAAGCTTATTTTTTATGAAAGTCATTATCATTTTTCGTTTTATTTCAAAAAGTTGGCATAGTTTTCCTTAAGCTGACACCAAACGTGCGAATGACGATTGACTATCCAGAAACGAGACAGAACATCATTCCAATGTTGCACGCAAACGTATTTCTATCCGTTCTACAGAAAACCTTAGAAGCCTCCTGCAAAAATTAACACTGGAAGTAGGAAAAAAATCCTTTGAAAGTACATTAATTGATTCCACGAGGCGTTTTGTATCAGGGAACTTTAAAGATGAAAATTGGCGAGGCTGATGCATTCTAGCAGGGATTTCTAAATAGAAAGATCACAAATCCAAGTGAAGGCGTGTTGAAATTTCCTAGCAGGAACATGGTCAGAGTTTTGTGAAAAACAAATCATTCTGAAACTTACAATGCTGTGAACTTTCTATATGCATTAGTTGAAAATTGATGAGAAACACCTTAGATACCACTGAAGACCTACGTCTTCATTCCTTAACCGTCTACATTTATTACGCATAGTCATTCCTTGAGAGAATGGTGAGGGACAATTGTTAGGACACTTTTAGGAGACAAGCTTTAAAAGAAAGAAACGTAGTAGAAACGGACTGAGATAATTTACTCTAAAAGTTGTGAGTAGGGGTCATTTTTAACGTACGAGTACTATAATGAAGACGAGTCCAAATTTAGCATGCCGCAAGAGATAAAATGTTAAAAATGAAATGCTAAACAAGAAAATGAAGAAGGGGAGTTTGCAGTGCGAGTTACTTTGGGTAAGTCAGAGAATCCAATTCTCAGATGACCGAAATTATACATCTCGAGTTTAATTCATTCGTGTGTGCGGTAGATGCCCTGGCAATCAGCGTGGGCTCCATGCAGGACAGCTTGAGCTAACGGAGACTATTGAATTAGAGCTTTCCCGCCTAGCGAGTCAGATATGGCACAAACCAAGTTAAGCAAACCAAAGTTATATTTTAAGTTAGTTCACTTGTACACCGTGTGCTACATCCGTGCTTCTAGATGGCCTTGATATAAAAACAGAGTGTTCCATTTCAGCTATAATTCCATTGTTACATCTATAGAGAATTATTTTTGACTTGGATATATTTTACAAGTGGATGGTAAATTTCTGTTGCATAACTAATAATATCAAAAATGTGTTTGCTGTCGGTGACGCTCATAGAACAACTTTCAATGCACAAAATACCCGCACGTCAGAAATGTTTAAAAATGCATTTTGATTTCAATGCCGACCTGTCATTTCCCGGTTCAGATTCTCATACCATTGCAAAATTTAATCTTACTGGATCTTTTCAGTTTATGGGTGCCTTCTTCAAACATGAATAAAATTATATTGCTGAGTATGCACTGGAAATAACATTTGGCTTCGTTTTGAAATATTGTATTCAATGAAATCTACACAATAAACACTAAAATAGTATTCGAAAAATACTATAGTCTAATATACCAGTAAACACTAAAGTACTACTCTTACACAAACCTTAGCAAGGACTTTTATCTCGTTTAACCGCCTCCTCGCCGGTGTGAAGACACTCATCTCGTGCGACTCGTCCCCATTAATTAGATATGCTTTAAACTTGTACGTCATAATTTTCTCCGCTCCTAAGATGAAAAGAAGCAATTAAAATCATTAACGGGAGACCTTGACGTCGTTGCCGAGCGCACCACCCGCGCCACTCAGCCCTTTAATTGGGCCGAGTTCCGCTCCCTGCTCGTTAATAACCAGCTTCTTCTCAAATTTTTCAATTAAATTTAATAAAAATGAAGGGTCAAACTTCTCACCAGAAAGGAACAAAGGAATGAATGGCTCAGCGCTGTCTACAGACGGGGACTGGTTACAAATTCCGCCTCCTGTCCGTGCGTCCTATAGAGTTGAATCAAAATTAAATAGCGGTACGAGTTATCAAACTCGAGTTGCGTCGATGTTGCGGTGGAACATTTCATTTTCCCTTCTATTTGAATGAATGAATTATTTCTATTCTACTTGAATTATTTGTAAACAACATCAGAACAGATCACGTTCAGCTATATTTTTTCATAGTCTCGGCCTGAATTTCAGGATTGAATTTCTTCGTATATCTGTGTTGAATATTTTGTTCTCCTGGAAACAAAGGAAAGATTTTTAATGAATCATTTTTGAATTTATGGCGTTTAATGAAAATATTGCAATAAGGATAAATACTAGTATCGTCATAGTGGATGAGAGAGGAAGATTTTTCGCGAAGTTTCACACATTCGACAGCGCAATGTTGTTTAATTAAATACACAATCACTTACTTCCCTAAACAAACTTGCATCTTCGCGTTATCATTGAGGAAAGAGTCTTCCCAGATATTAACTTACAATCATTCTTCTTGGGTTCACTCAATATGCATTTTAGTGTGGGCATGAAATCAGTGGGAAAAATTCAGCCTTAAGGAAAAATTGTTGAGACAATGTCTAGCAGAAGCCACCAAAGGAAGAGCACTCTTTCATTCACCACATGTCACTGCATATATGAATCATCAAAAAATTTGGCAGTTATTTTTAACTCTCTTCATAAAAGAAAAAAAAAGTACAAGTTGAAATTAAGCCTCCGAATTTTATCCTCTGTCTGATAGTTTAACTTTACGCGTTGCTGTTTTGTCCGCTGTGTCGAGCAATTAAGACTACTTTCTCAAAGTTAGGCGAAACATGCCAAATTGATTTGAGATTCAACATATTGCGGCCAAATGAAAATCAATTGAATGAAAAAGTTAGCGACGCTTAATCAGTTTCAAAACATTCAGTAAAATTACCTAGAAATTAATGACGAAAAAGTTTTCGAGAACTGAAGTTTCATTGAATATTTAGAATTGCTGATTTCTACATAGAAGCCCGAGAATGTTTCCCGAGTTTTACGCAAAACAAAATTAGAGGGAAAAATACATCAAAATTGTGTTCGCGTCGTCTGAGTTCAGTGATAACCAATACTTCAAAATTTGGTACTACTGAGAACGGCAGAAAAGAATTTAGTTTGATCGAAGCTGGGGCGTAAACTATTTCTTATGATAATCTATTACTTTTATCCACAACTTGGCGGAAAGTAAGAAGCTTTTGTAAGGATTATGAAGATGCATTGAGCAGTAATATTTCAGTTCAGATCATATTACGACTTTGCAGAGATTCACATTCTATTTAGCGCATTTGAACTCTTTTTCTGAAAAGCCGTCCGACTTTTCGTTTTGTGTCGCTCATATTTCCTTACACTGCATCGTATTTCACATATTGACAGAAGTTGAGTTATTTATGTTCTACAATGCCTTAGACCTAAAAATGTTGCTGAACAATTCAGTTTTTAGATCACTCAATACGTACAAAACCATGCGCTCAAAACGACTAACTTTATATGTGTGATCGTGATTTTCCCATAGTAATGTAAGTGGTGGGTTACTTTTATCAGTCTGGTGATGGTTTAGTTCCAAGAGTTTTGTGTGGTTCAGTTTCCAAAGTTAAATTGTGGTTAGGTTTCAATTGTTTGATGGTGTACATGGTTCAGTTTCCTTAACTCGTGATGGTTAAGCTTCAAAGGAACTTTTTCAAGTGTTTTAAATTTTTAATTTTAAGTTTCCCACTTTTCTAAGTTTTATAACAATTCACGAGCCCTAAAGAAACATCTTTTCTATCATGTGGTGTTAATTTTAAGATTATTAAAAACAACTTGTGCCATTTCTTATCGAAGAATTTTTTGCTCATTCGTGTTTACAAAAACGAGCCGACTAGTTCGCACAAACAACTTTGTGTGAGATCTTCTCTAATTAATTAGGACGCGCGTAACGGTGTTTTTCACCGTGATTCGGTCAAAGTTTATTTAACCTAAAGCACGAGCCAGGATTTCGAACAATTCACATTGTCGTAGAGTATGGCTTGCAGCCTAACTTCATCTTTGCCAACTTGACTGCGTGACTTGTTGTGAGCATGAGCATGTCCGAGTCGACTTAAATGGACTCACGCTACAAGATGTACGCTGCGACAAAGTCTCATGTTTGCATGTCCAGCCCCAAATAGCACAAGTGAGGAGAGAATGGATCAGCGGAAGATGGACACTTAAATTTTAAAGCAATTTTTGAGTTTTCCTAACAACAGTCATAATATCAATCTTAGCAACATTGTCTAAATTTCTTTCATTGTATTCAATGATGTACTGACTTTAATTTCCAGCAGATTTTGAGTGGGCGCATTTAGTCTGATTTACACACAGTTACTGTAGCATGCTCTGGAGAAACGAAACCCATTTTCAGATTCGTAAAACGTTGAAGTTCAAGGGTTCAAATGTCCTTCATATTATTGCAGCCTTTCAAGATCATGTAGAGGGTGAACGAGGTAAACAGTAGCCATTCACAGGCGAGACAAACCTAATTATGTCTCGTCAACTTCAGAGTTTGTTACCAAACCTTAAAAGAATATGCGGAAATACCTCTGTGTGGAAGCACGAAAATTACCTCCGAATCGAACGTCAAAAGCTATATTCTCTGATCTGTGGCATGAAAATATTTGGAAGAGCGAACGTTTAAAAAATGCAGAGGCATCCTGTTGTCAGGTCGCCACAGACCAGATACTAACAAGAACAGAGACAGTTGAATTTTTTACACGAACGAGCGCTCCTTCCGCGTTCTAAAGGGTTGAGAAATTATTAAGGGTCACACTTTACGAGTAATTGGTGGTGAAATTTGTCCAATATCTAGGTATATATCCAAGTTACTCTTTATTGATTTGCACGTGATAGCATTGTAGCTACTTGCTCGTTAATTTTCTCACCCGTTAGAAAGACAGTAAACGAAGAAACTAAAAATGAAAAGTAACTTCTAAATTCTTAATGTTTTGTCCGGAGATTTTCCGGATCACGTTGTTTCCACATCAGTCTCTCAATCTTGGTTTAAACATAAGGATTTCCTCCAAAGCTGCCAAAAACAGTTATTACCAATTCATATTTATTGGATAATAATTCTTTTTATATTAACTTACTTAAGAGGGTCACTCCAAGATTTAAATTTTTTCCATTCGCTTCGTTTGAAATTTGGGCAGTATATGTATTTGTTGAAAGTAAACATTTTTTACTCGTGTAACTTTTTCGATTTAGGCCTTATTTTTTGGAAAAATACGAAAATTGTTTTCTTTGGGACATTTTGATGGATATTTAAAAAAATAGAAGTCATTGAGTTTTTATGCTG